>CAUYPK010098626.1:0-68840 GCA_963574355.1 Loris lydekkerianus | reverse complement strand
AGTCTGCAAAAGGTCACATGGAATAATTTAAAGTTGTTTTTTTTTTTGGGTGGTTCCTGAAGGTTTTTTAGGTGTTTTCTTAGTTTTGGAAGGTAAATGTTAATTAATTTCATTTTTTTTTTTTTTTTTTTTTTTTTTTTTGAGACAGAGTCTCACTCTGACATCCTAGGTAGAGTACAGTGGCATCACCTAACTCACAGCAACCCCAAACTTCTGGGCTCAAGTGATCCTCCTTTCTCAGCTTCCAGGGTAGCTAGGACTATAGTTGCCCACCACAATACCAGCTAATTTTTCTGTTTTTAGTAGTGACTTGGGGGGGGTGGGGAGTGGTCTTGCTCTTGCTCAGGCTGGTCTTGAATTCCTAAGCTTGAGCAATCCTCCCACCTCGGCCTCCCAGAGTGCTAGGATTATAGGTGTGAGCCACTGTGCCCAGCTGGAAATAATTTCTTGAAGATAAACAATGTTAAATGGTAATATTCTTTCATAGAAATTGACAAAATTATCAGCTCAAAGAAGATTTGGGCAATAAAAGAGAAATAAGAGAAAAAGGATGAAAGAAATTTATTGCCTTATTTAATTGAAAAGTCGAGGGTAGAAATGCCTTCCAGCATGGTGAGCTCCAGGTGCCAACAAGCTGTGGAGAGTCTCTCTCTGTTTTTCTCTCTCCCTCCTTAGCTTTTTCCTTATGTTGTTTCCTCTCAAGTCTGCTACTCTCTCTGCATGACAGGGTGCCTGCCAGCAGCTCCAGGTTTACATTATCCTGAAGCTAGCAATCCCAGGGGAAAACTGACTTCTCTTTCCCAGCATTTTCTCTAAAAAAACAATGGAGTCTCACTGGCTGAGTCTGGCTCCCTTGCTCATCTCCAGACTAAGGAGAGAGCTCCATCTGAGTCCTCAAGGCCCGAGAATGAGAAAGAATTGGCTCCAAAGAGAAATCCAGAGATTTTCTGTCTCCTTATCCAGCATTTATCTGTGACTAGAGGATGGATGGGTACTAGGTAAGTAAAACCATCAGATACCAAAGCACTGGACCCATCCATCCCAAGGAGGGTGAAGGAGTCTATATAACTTGATTGTAAAACAGTGCTCAGATTTCTTAGATCAGAAGACAGGAACTCAAGGTTTAGACTGGCAAAGATTGAAGAAAGAGCAGGGAATAGATAGAACTCATGTCTTTTAGGAGAGACAACTTCTTTTTATTGAGGAGGAAATTAAGTCTCAGAAAAAGGAAATGAGTTGTCTATAGTCATACAATCTGGTAGTAGAACAGTCCCAGGAGGAATCTGGGAGCCCTGAACTCCAGGACCCTCACGCAGTGAGCATCTGAGGTGACAAAGAGGCCTCAGAGAGGGATGCAAACATTTCCAGGAACTGCTGGGATCACTTGCCCTGTGGCCCAGATGCCATACCATACCCCAGACTTGTGCCTGATATTTGGCTGAGGCCTCATAGTAGCACTGCTTCTATGCAATGCTTCTGGGCCACAGGAACCAAATGACTTTAGGACATTTAGCTCTACTGAGAGCAGTCAAGAGTGGGTGACAATGAAGACATACAGAAAGCAAAGTGGCAAGAGGGTAGGGGGCAGGAAACTGAAGCTGTAGGTGGGGCAGAGAAGGGGAGGAGGGGCAGGAAGGGAGATGCTCAGGCCAGCAGAGTTCAGTCATCGTACCATTTTCCTTTTCTGGGGGTGGTGGTGGTGGTGGTGTCAAATGATCCTTTATTGAAATACTTTCCTTTGTACTTTTTTTTTTTTTTTTTGAGACAGAGTCTCACTATGTTGCCCTTGGTAGAGTGCTGAGGTGTTATAGCTCACAGCAACCTCAAATTCCTGGGCTCAAGTGATTCTCTTGCCTCAGCTTCCCAAGTAGCTGGGACTACAGGCACCTGCCACAATGCCTGGTTATTTTTCGTTGCAGTTGTCGTTGTTGTGTAGCAGTCCCAGGCTGGGTTTGAACCCACCAGTCTCAGTGTATGTGGCTGGTGCCATAGCCACTGTGCTATGGGTACCAAGCCTCCTTTGTACTTCTTAATGCCCTGGGAATTCCACTAAATGACCACTGTTGATGTCATCTATGATGTCATGAGGGTGGTGGCCATCAACATTGCAGCCCACTGACTAGGCCACTTCCAGGGTCTCTTTAATGGTTCCAGACAGTTCTCTGGCTAAAGATCAGTGCTACATCTGTCTGGCAATGTTGACAATCTCATAAAAAGTGACATTTCCATTTCATTTAATATTTTTCTGTTTCTTTCTGTTTTGATGATGAGGGCAGAGGCCGAAGGTACCGTTTCAATCTGGGCCTGTCTGTTCTGGATAGTCAGTTTCACTGTAATCCTCAGATCCTTCCAGTCACCACCAACCCTTTTTTGGTGACAAACCCAGGGGGTCAATCTAGGGACCAGGTTAGACATGGCACCAACTTTACCACTGGTGTATTTCAAATAGTTTGACCTCACTGGGGTCAAACTTAGATGGCATGGTGGAGGCAGCTGGTATCAGATGAGCTCAGATTTGGGATGACTGGAGAAAGTTGCACTGTGACCTTCTCAAAGCCAAAAATCAAAAGCGTACCATTTTCTATAGTAATCATTCACTATATATATATTTTATATATTTCTATAGTAATCATTCACTGTATATATATTTAAAAAAATTATTTTTAGTAACCTGACATGTCCATATGGCTATAAAATTAAATATTTCAACAAGCCTATAATACAATGCAACTGCCTCAGCACCCCTACATATGTCCTGTTTCCCCCAGAGACCACCGATGTTTAACATTTATTGAGCGCTTGTCACATGCCAAGTCTTTTGTGTACATGATTTCTTTTAGTGTTCACCACAGCTGCCTGAGGTAAGTACAATTATTATGTCCATTTTACAGATGGGAAAACTACAAAGCAGTTAAATGAGCTGTTCAAGGTCAGACAGCTGATAACAGGTTTTCATCCCAGGAGGTATGACCCCAGATATGAGTGCTCCTACTCATTACACTCTGGTGGCTCCTGTCAAAGCTCTGTTCCAGTGGTTGATTCTCAACCTTCCTATCGCCGTGGCCCTTTAGTACAGTTCCGGTGGGTCGTGACCCACAGGTTTAGAACCGCTGCTCTATTCCCTCTGCTCCTTGATTCATCAGCTCTTGATATTGTCCATTGACTTAGCATGATTGGTGAAGATTTGACTCACTCAACACCCCCACCTTCAGGGTACCCATTTTAGATGCATACACCACAATATTTAGTTCTGTTGTGGGTATTTTGGGGCTTTTTTTTTTTTTTAATTTATTTTTCTTAGAGACAGAGTCACACTTTGTCACCCTCAGTAAAGTGCTGTGGTGTGATAGCTCACAGCAACCTCAAACTTCTAGGATCAAGCAATCCTCCTGCCTCAACCTCCCAACGAGCTGGGCCTACAGGCACCTGCCACAACACCCAGCTATTTTCTTTTAGCTCTTTCTCAGGGTGGTCTCAAACTCCTGAGCTCAAGTGATCTACCTGCCTTGGTCTTCCACAGTGCTAGGTTTACAGGCATGAGCCACTGTACCTGGCCTAGGGCTTTATTTTTTTAAATTTTTATATTTACTTATATATTTTTTAGACAGCATCTCATCTCACTGCTTCTCAGGTTAGAGTGTCATGTATCAGCCTGAAACTCCTGGGCTCAAGTGGTTTTCCTGCTTCAGCCTCCCAAGTAGCTGGGACTACAGGCACCTGCCACGACACCTGGCTAATTTTTTCTATTTTTTTTTTTTTTTTTTTTAGTAGTGACAGGGCCTTACTTTTGCTTGGGCTGGTCTTGAACTTCTGAGCTGAAGCAATCCACCTGCCTCAGTTTCCTAGAATTCTAGGATTACAGGCATAAGCCACTGTGCCCAGCCTACTTTGAGGTTTTAAATAATGCACTTGAATCTGAATTCCTTGTTCTTACTTTATTTACTTTTTAGTTGATTGGTTGTGTAGGTTTATCTGTTATTTGCATGGAAAGGCCATGACGATTTCATTTCCATTCCTCTCCTCTCCTCTACTCTCCTCTTTTCTTTTTTGAGATAGGAGTGCTTTGCTCTGTTGCCCAGGCTGGAGTTCAGGGGTATCATCATAGCTTACTGTGTATGGCCTTAGAATTGATGGGCTAAAGCACTCCTTCTGCCTCAGCCTTCCAAATAGCTGGGACCACAACTGTGTGTCACCACACATGGCTAATTTTTCAAATTATTTTTTGTAGAGACAAGGTCTTGTTGCGTTGCTCAAGGCTGGTCTTGAACTCTTGAGCTCAAGTGATCATCCCACCATGGTGTCCCAAAGTGCTGGGATTACAGGTGTGAGCCACCACACCCAGCCTCAAATTTTCTTGACATCTGTCCCTACCCACTGTAGCACCCAGCTTTCTGCCCAGCACACATGAGGTGCTTGATAAATATCTGAGCAATAGAACAAATACAGAGAAATCTAGCACTGAAAGTGGAAAATGACCAGGAGATCTCAGGGAGGGGAAGGACATGGTAATTGCAGCCTGCAATGTCAGCCTGACTTCTTCAGAGACACACACTGCTGCTGAGGAGGGAACATGGAGCTATAAAATGGAAATTGAAGGAGAATCACTTCAGAGCAGCTGTCAGGAAGCACTTCCCCCAGTGAATGTGCTGAATGACCTCTCTGCAAGGTTGTCTTGGCTCACGTTCCTAGGCCCGTCCAGCCAGTCTGAAGGGAAGTCACCAGGGAACTTATTCCACAAAGGCCTCTGGCCATGTTCCCCTTGTGGGAAACTAGGGGTATCCTCTTAGCACCAATTTCAAAGTGGGCTTTCTAAAAGAGGTATCAGGGACTACTACCTGGGGGGGGAGGAGGTGGGCAGCTCCCATGGGTGTGAGAATCTGGGCCTACTGCCTGTGAAGAGCCCAGCCTTTCATGGTAAGGACCACTATTGTGGGGTCTTTGTGGTGCTGTTCCCCTGCCTGTGGCGCCCTCCTCTCTTTCAGCTCCTCCCCACCCCCAGGTAATTCTTAGCCTTTGCACCTTGAGTCAGGTAATGCCATCTTAGGCAGGACTTCCAAATCTCCCCTCACCTCCCTCCCCCACTGAGTCACATCTCTTGTTGTATGTTCTGTAAGTATTTTCCCTTCCTTATACTTAGGACAGTTATAATAAATAAATAAATATATTTATTTATATAAATATATATTTACTTATATAAATTCATAGGGAATGGGTTCCAGGAGCTCAGGCTACTTTCTTTTGGTTCTCACAAAGTGTGCTTCTCTGGGTGGAGCGGGCTGGTGCTTCAGTTGAACCCAGGTACCTTTCTCTTTGATCATTTTCCTTCACGTGTTTCAGAAGCTATCTCAGCTCTTAGAGTGCTTAATATGCTCAATATGAGCATTAATCCTCTTGGCAAGAATCTTGCCCTTAAGTTGTTTATTTATAACAATGCCAACAGCATGCTGGGTAACACTGTAGACTCTTCCAGTTTTGCCATGGTAACATTTGTTTGGCATGCTTTTTGAACAGTACCTATTCCCTTGATGTCTACAATATCACCTTTCTTGTAGATTCAAATATATGTGGCCAAAGGACCAACTCCATGTTTTCTAATAGGCCTGGAGGACGTGTATTGGGTGCCTTTCCTCTTTCCCTTTGTGTTTGTCATTTTGGTGAAATACTGGAAGGTGGTGTCTCTAGCCAAAAGGCTAAACATTTTTTGAATGATGAAGGGGTCTTGATTAAACTCCTTTAATCAAATAGTTCATTTGTGTGAGGTTTAGCTTCCCCCAAATCCATTATCTATTTTGCACCTAGAAAGTAGGGGATGAAGCTTTCTGTCACTGACTCGCTCCCAGTCAAGTGTCATGATTCACTTCCAAAAATGCAGTGACTAGCATCCTTAATGACTCATACAGGCTCCTGGATGCCTCCCTCTACCCCCAATCTCTCCCACCAAATACACATATTTTTCTTCCTCTTCAGTTCTCACTCTCCTCTGTCAATGTCACCAAGCCCGGCTTTTAGTGATTCCCAGCCCTGGCTGCAGCTGAATGTCCAGGGAAGCTTTTTAAACACATACATACTTGAGCTTTTCTTTTCTTTTCTCTTTCCTTTCTTTTTTTGGGGAGGGGGGGCAGGGTCTTGCTCTAGCCCCAGCTAGAGTACAGTGGTGTCATCATAGCTCACCACAGCCTCAAACTCCTGAGTTTAAGTGTTTGTCCTCCTCCCTCAGCCTCTCGAATAGCTGGGGCTATAGACATGTGCCACTAGCACCCAGCCAATTTTTCTATTTTTAATAGAGACAAGATCTCACTTTTGCTCAAGTTGGTCTTGAACTCCTGAGCTCAAGCAATTCACCCACCTCTGCCTCCCAGAGTGCTAGGATTACAGGTGTGAGCCACTGTGCACCTTTCCTTGAGTTTCTGATTTTGGAATTCTGATGGGGCCCTGGACAAGTAAATGTCTAAAAAGTTTCCCAGGTGGTTCCAATGAGCAGCTCACTCTCTGAATTGATCTTAATGATGTCTGCATCCCTCCAGCCACCTTCCCAGCTCAGTTCCACCTACCAACGCTTCTCCCCTGAGGATAGCAATATCCTCACTGGTTCTTGCGACTCCTGGCTTGGGCCTCCAGGTCCATTCACCTCCAGGCAGACTGCCAGAAAGATCTTTCTAGAATGAAGTCCTACTCCTATCTCTCTTCTGCTTAAAAGTTCCCCCTGCACTCCACTACCTTCAGAAGAAGCCCCAAACTCCAGGAGTGCTTCACAAAGCCCCTGTTTCCTTTTCCAGTCTCATCCCATGGTTGTGCCTCAGCCTCCTCACTCACACGCTGCCTCCAACATGTGAGTCATCTTCAGGGCCTGAATAGGCTGGGCTATGTTCTTTCCTTCTCCTGGACCTCAGTATAATTGCTTCCCTGTCTGGTGTTAAAGAAAAATTTGTTCTGACATTTGTTAAAATAGTAAGAAATACTTTTTTTACCCAGGACAATTGCAATATGGAAAAGAGATCAGATTTAACTCCCAATACAGCGAAGACAGCTGGAGATTTATGGCCAAGAAGCAGAGTGAGGGGTCAGTGGATGGAAAATTCCTAAGAGGAGACAGCAGGGGGCTTTTTGCTAAACCAGCCTAAAAGTATTCTTGATAAAGGCAGGCCAAGGTGTACACATCAAGGGTGGGAGGTGAGGAGTTTGATCAGATCTCAAGAGAGTGATGACTTAGCAGGACTCTTTGCTAAGAATGGACTGGGCAGGCCAAAGACAAAATGGGGACCAAGGTCAAGGGCTTGTCAAGAAAAAGGCTCAGAGGAGCTGGATTGAAATTTGGTCAGGTAGAGAGTCTTTGTCACCAGGAATGCTTTACTGAGCTACTACGGGGGAAGCCATCTGACACTCCTTCACCCACAGTGCACTCTCCCTGTGGACATTGGCATTTGTCATATGCTATGGTAGTGATCTGTTTGCTTTTAGAGACAAAGTTTCACTCTGATGCCAGGGCTAGAATGCAGCAGCATCAGCATAGCTCTCTGCAACCTCAAACTGCTGGGCTCAAGTGATCCTCCTGCTATTACTTCCCACAGTGCTAAGATGACAGATGTGAGCTACCCACCTGGCTGTAGTGATCTGTTTACTTTCCTACTCCTCTATTCAACTGGGAACAACTTGAGGGGAGAAACTGTATCTTGGATCCCCAGTGCCCAGCATGGTGTTCGGCTCTCAATAAATCTGTGTGGGATGAATACATATCAAAGAACATAATTTCATGGAATCACTACTCAACTCTGAAACAATCAGTGATTCTGCATGGCCTTTGTCAGTGGTTCTCAGACTTCAGTGTGATCAGAATCATCAGGAAGCCTTGTTAAACAGAGAAGGTTGGGTCTCAACCCCAGAGCCTCAGGTCCATTGGGTCAGACCGGGCTCTGAGGATTTGCATGTCTAACAACAGGTGATGCTGATGTTGCTTTGGTAATCATTGACCTGTAGGATTAGAGCTGATATCATCCCCAAGTAATGTGCATCCTAATATTTTTTAAATCCAAAGATAATAAGATTCAATAGGTGAATTTCAGGTGAGATAGTGAAGAACATATGATCTCATGGTCAGGAGTCCTCAAACTATGGCCCGCGGGCCACATGCCTCAGTGTGATTGTATTTGTTCCTATTTTGTTTTTTACTTCAAAATAAGATATGTGCAGTGTGCATGGGAATTTGTTCATAGTTGTTTTTTTAAACTATAGTCTGGCCCTCCAACGGTCTGAGGGACAGTGAACTGGCCCCCTGTTTAAAAAGTTTGAGGACCCTTGATAGATGACCTTCTTCCCTGACTAAAGTAATGAGATTCTCCCTCTCTCTCATTTGTAGGCTGGAATAACAGCTCAAAACTTCATTTTCTTTCCTGTGCTTCTTTTGCTGTGGGAGAGGCTGCATTCCAGCTACCTCTGCCAGGCCTGGTGCCTGGCTGAGAGCAGGGACTTTGGCCCCCAGGCGGATGAGTGGCATGCTAATGCAAGTGGCCTGAGGACCTGCAGCTCCTGTGCCTTCTCTTATCTCAGCCCTCATGATTAGCTGCTCTTGCAAATGGATTCAGGGGGCGCAGATAGCTGAACAGGAGCCATAGCTGGGGCAGGCAGGGTAAGTCAAAATGACTCAGCCCATTCTGAAGAAGGCCAAGCTATAGCTGTTTGCAGGACATGTGAAGAGAGATGGGATGTGCAGGCTGTGGTATCAACATAGGTGTACATGAGGCTTTCAGGGTGTAGGGCAGACTGGGAGATGGTAAAGGAAGGGGACAAGGTGCCAAGAGCCAAGGCTAGGAGTCAGGTCTCCCTGCATTACCACATTCTAGGGAGAGCTCCTTCAAATTCTAAATTTGAACTTGACCTTTTCAGGTTATAATGAAAGAATATTTGCCAAGGTAGGAAGATAGGACATAGATTAGTTACAGTGTATTGCCTTAATTTATAACGTTTAACTATTCACACAGGTGATGCGTGGACCTCCATTTATGCTCTTGCTCAGGCCCTGCACATGTTTGGGGTGGGCTTGATGTGGGACTGACCAAGGGAGGTGAGCTGCCTAGGGAAGTAAGGCTGCTGCTTCCTGAGGGTCTGCACTGCTCCTCCGGGTGAGAAGCATCGGCTAGAAGCCCCAGGTAGCCCTGCTGTCCAGCTCAGGAGCACCGAAAGATTTCTCTCCTTCTGGGAGGGTAGGGTGAAAACTGTTCCACATCAGGTGACAGCAACTTTGCACCTGCTCATTTGGGATAAAGGAAGAGGCCTGGATCTTGGGGGATTTAGATTTAGGGTTCCCAGCAAGTTGTCAGACAGCGGTCAGGGGTATACAGTCAGAAACCTCAGTCAGTGCTGCTACTTCCCAGACATATTCCCTTAGGCAATTCCCATCAGCTCTCTAAACCTCAGTTTTCTTGTGATAGTAGTGACCACACATAGAGGGCTCATGGGAAAGCCTTTAGTACGGTGCCTGCGCCAGGGTTCTTGGTATGTGGCACCTGTTGTGATTTCCTATCTGATGTGGCTTCCTCTCCAATCAGCCACAGCCTTGGCAGAGTTTGATGAGCTGAAGAACTTTGTCCTCTGGATCTCTGACCTTCTCTTTGACATCCCTGCCCTGCTTGTGGGCACCTTTCCCATTCATTGCAGAGCCCACAACTCTTGCAGATCTTACAGACTCGATATCCTGCATTGGTATGCAGATTCCTGGGCTCTGCATCAGAGCCTCACCAGGTTGGTCTTAGACTAAGGAATCTGCATTTTAATGAGCTCTGCAGATGATTCTCATACAAGAGGCAGCTTTTGAAGAAACAGTGTGGTTGAGAAAGCAGGCTGGCAGGCAGATCCAAGAAGAATGGCTGAGTAGCAGATTCTTTTTCAGTCTAAAGCAATTTTCTAAAAGTCAAAGCTGCCCCCAAATGGAATAAACTTTCCTGGAAATAGCTTCTGTCAAGGAAGGTGTGCAAGCCAATGCCAGATAAATACCCAATGGAGATAGGAGAAGAGTCACACTTTAGTGCAGGATTTGGACATTGTGACCTTGAAAGTCTCTGTGATTCCATCTTCTCTTTCCTCTACCCTTTATCTCTCGGCAAATGCTGTCTCTGTTCCCACTGTCACCACGATTGCTTTCCTGGAGAGATTCTTGGTTCAAGTCTTAAGTTTAAGAAAGGAACAAATAAATGCTTTTGTGTACTAGGACAGAAAGCTGATGGGGAAGGAGAGCATTTCAGGTTGTGAAATTCAACTGTGCCCACAGATGGGGGGCCCCTCTGAGGAAGAAGAGTCCTGCCTCCAGCCTTCTGTGCACTCCCCATCCCCTTCCTTCTCCCCCCCCCCCCCAAATAATTTGTAAAAGGAACTGGAAACAAGGAGGCTATGGAGCCAGTTTGAGACTATGCTCAGGAGAGGACTTGTAGCTGCTGCATCTTGCAGTAACTGTGCCTAATGCCGCGTGTAATCACTGCCATGTGTCTCTGTCAAGAACTCCAGTAGGTTTCAGCAAGGTCCCTGGAAACTCCCCTGTCAGGATCCTCTGGGCTGGAGACAAATGGACAGGTTAGGACAGTGACAGTGATAAATCCTGCTGTCCTTCTGTAGTCAGGTACCTCCCCTCCCTGCCTCCCACAGCAAGCCAGCTGAGCAGGGGACAAGAGGTAACCAGCAGTAAAGTTCTTAGGGACCCGGGTGTAGGGTGTAAGGTTGCTCCCCATGTATATCTCTCAGTGTGGGGCCTGGCCGAATATTCGTTTTGAGTAGATGGGTTATGAGCCAGTTGTTAAGGATCTGAGGAAGTAGTTGGAGGAAGAGGGCGGGTTTTTACTGCTCATTTCCCCTCCAATTTATAATGAGGGCCCTATATCCAAGCTTTCTCTGGCTCTAGGCTAGTATCTCTCAGGTGTCTGAAACTGGCAAGGTATCTTCTCACCTGTGGTGTAAAAGCCGGTAGAAAGTATCCCTCAACCCTGGGAGACCCAACTCCTCTGAACCTAAAGGGAGCATTTTCTGCTTGGACCAACCTCTACCCCATTCTAGGGCATTGAAGGTCTCTTCAGGCACCTGCCATCTTTGCAACAGTTTTTCTCTTCCTTCCTTCCTTTCCTCCCTTCCTCCCTTCCTCCCTCTCTCTCTCCCCTTCCTTCCTTCCTTCCTTCCTTCCTTCCTTCCTTCCTTCCTTCCTTCCTTCCTTCCTTCCCTTTTTTCTTTCATTTTTGGTCTAACTCATTCACCCAAGCTGCAGTGCTCACTGCTGCCTTAAACTTTGGGCCCAGGAGATCCTCTAGCCTCACCCTCCTGAGTAGCTGAGACCATGGGTGTTTGCCATCATACATGTCTAATTTTTTAATTTTTGTAGAGATGGTGTCTCACTATGCTGTCTAGATGGACTTGAACTCCTGGCCTTAAGTAATCTTCCCACTTCAGCCTCCCAAAGTACTGTGATTACAGGCATGAGCCACTGTGCCCAGACCAAATAATTTTAAGAAGGGTGGCCATATATCAAACACCTGCCACGAGCCAGACACATTACTAAGATTGCCACTTGCATAACTTGAAATGTCCACAAACATGAAATTATTGGTTCCATTTTGCAGATGACAAAAGTGAGGTATAGAGTGGTTACGTGACTTGCCCACGTCTGGGTGACCTCAAATCCATGACTATTTGGGTTGGCTGGGAGAATAGCACCATGACAGTAGACTCTGGATTAGATTCCCTAGGTATGCTCTGGCTCTTACTGGTTACAGGAGGGTTACTGTAACTTCCCTAACCATTAGTGGTTTTTCTCTGTAAGAGGGGAATGCAGGCAATACAAATAATACTAATACTTATTTCTTTGTGTTTGTAGTAGGCAGAAAAACATTTCCCCAAATTGTCCATATCCTATTATCTGGAATGTATGCATATAATATCTTGCATGATCAAATGGAAGCATGAATGTGAAAGTGTTTTGCAGGGCAATGATAATAATAATAATTAAAATTATATGCTAGAAACTGTTCTTTTTTTAAATTTAAGATTATTATGAGGGTACAGATATTTAGGTAACAATGTTTTTAATTCTAAGGTAAAGTTCAAGTTGTAGTTGAGCCTTTCACCCATTGTGAATGTGAGGTGAGATCCTGCCATTTGTACTCCCTCCTACCCCTCCCCTGTCTCTCTTCTTCCCTCTCCTTGCTAGACGATACTTGTGTTTTTTCTTTCATGTAGTTGTTTATAAATTGGTTTCATGTTAGTATTGAGTACTTGGATAATTTTTTTCCCATTTTTGAGATACTTTACTATGAAGAATTTGTTTTAACTCCATCCAGGTAAACACAAAAGATGTAAGTCTCCATCTTTTCTTGTGGCTGAATAGGACTTCATGGCATACATATGCCACAATTTGTTAATCCATTCGTGGGTTGATGGGCTGATGGGTACCTGGGTTGCTTCCATGCTTTGGCAATTGTAAATACTACCACTATTCTAAAGGTATTATCTAATTTTGTCCTTATACATTTGAGATAAATACTATTATTATTCAGACTACACAAATGAGAAAACCGATGCCACAAGAGCTTATGTCACATGTCCCAGGTCACATAACTAATATAAGTGACAGATTGGGGACTGGAGGCCAGGTATGTAGCCTTATTCAATTGTCACTGCAAAAAGATGTGACAGAAGGCATTACCTTAATTGATTGTTTCATCTTAAAGGCTCTTGAGTTGGTGCATACATTTGGTTCTTCTTTCTCTCTTTTCTGAGGATGTTCAATGTTTTGTTGGCTTCCCTATGCTCTTTGTGGGACAAGAAGAACCATCGAATGTGCCAGAATCAGCCCAAAGTCAGCCACATAGCCAAAACCCCCTTCTTGCCAAATTTCCTGTGGAAGATGTTCTCTTAAACATTCCTTCCCCCTTCACTGGTCCAGAGATGAACTAACTCACAGGTGGCTCTCCATACAAAGAGGAAGATGAAGGAGAAGGCAGTACTTATTACAACATAAAAAGGACCAGGCTCTGTTTACTCAGATGGGGAAACAGATTCCAGGAACAATGTGTCTGCTCCAATGTAATTATCCTGAAAGTGGTTGGCATTTTACTCAGTTCCAAAACTCATAAAGAGGCTTCAAAGAGATAAGTACTCTGGGGTCTGTTTTATCAAAAGGTACTAAAGAAGGGGTAAGGTTTTGAGATCAAACTAAGCTCTTAATTGACTCAGCAAAAGCTGACAAAAATGTAAAAGGAAGTTTTGTGAAACAGCAGGAAAACATTTTGGATATGCAGATTGAAAAGAAAAGAGAGAAATGGACCCAGATACCTGGCAGAATATCTCTGTGCTGTTGGCTAGCGTTAGTGAGACTAGAAAGAAATGAAGTTATTGGAATCATAAACCCCTAACTTGGAAGAAACATGGAGCCTCCATCTGTTCAATCCCTCTCACTTAATTCACTTACATTTAATTCAACTTATCCATTCATTCATTTTTCAATAAATAACGATTAAGCGCCAGCTAAGTGCCACTGTGTTACATGCTAGGGATGCAGTGGAGAGCATAGCACAGTCCTTGCTTCCAGGAGCTTATGAGGCTCAAGAGCCCAGATATTCATCTCAGCAGGAAGTGTCTATTCCTACCGTCACCCTACCCCCATACTTCACTTTATTCTTCCACAAAATCTCACAGGGCTGAGTTGTTTGTTTGTTTGTTTGTTTGTTTTGTGGTTTTTGGCCAGGGCTGGGTTTGAACCCACCACCTCTGGCATATGGGGCTGGCGCCCTACTCCTTGAGCCACAGGCGCCACCCGGGGCTTAGTTTTAGCAGTGGAGCCAGCCTCATACTCCATCTATTTGCCTTTAGAACAAGATAGATTAGTATGGGATTCAGGAATCTGGATTCTAGTCTTGATTCTGTTTCCTATTCTCTGTGTGATATTTGAAAGAAGAATTCTATTTATGCCTGGAAGGAAAATGAGCCTGGGAAAGGCTTTCCTCCTTTTACTTCCCCAATGCCTGTGTTATGTTCAAATTTTGCCTCCCCACCTCACAGGCTGTGTGCCTGTGAGCAAGTTGCTTGACTACTCTGTTTCTCAGGGTCACTATACGTAAAAGAGAGTAATAATAGTCTTTGTGAAGAGAAATAAATATGGCCAGGCGAGGCAGCTCACAGCTGTAATTCTAGCACTTTGGGAGGCTGAAGCCAGGTAGATGACCTGAGCTCAGGAGTTTGAGACCAGTCTGAGCAAGAGTGAGACCCCATCTCTACTAAAAACTAGCCTGGTGTAGTGGTTGAAACCTGTAGTCCCAGCTGCTCAGGAGGCTGAGACATGGGGAGTGCTCGAACCCAGAAGTTTGAGGTTGTTGTGAGCTATGACACCATGACACTCTGTCCAGGGCAGCAGAGTAAGACTGTGTCTCAGAAAAAATTAAATTAAAAAATAATGAAAAAATTAAAAAAGAGAACTAAATATGAAATGGTTACAATAGTGATGGGTCTACAATGACCACCAGTAGACATTAACTATTATTATATTAGAGCACTGCAAATCATTTTTTCATAGTATTGATCAGTGTTTGTTAGTTGCATACTTTTGAATGGCTGTTAGATTTATATCTGTCTCCCCTCTTTAGATAGTCAGTTCCATACCAGCAGTTTTACCTACTGCTACGCCCTCCCATCCACTTCAGTGACTGGCATATAAGAGGGGTTTATTAAATATTTGTTTAATGGTTTAAGGAATAAATGCATTTCTTCCTCAATCTTTCTAAGATTGCAGAGGAAAGAAGAATCTGAAGGGCTGCCAGAGCATCTGCTCCCGGAGGTTTTTTTCAAACAAGCTCCAACAGCTGTTTGTGCTAGAAGCCACCATAAAAAGCATTCTTAAAAGCGAGCAGGAGAGAACAGCAGTAAGGGAGAGATCTATGGCCCAGCTGGGATCCTGCATCCATGGCTGCAGCAAGACTCAGGGGAAGGAAGGGGGACGGGCAGGAGGCAGATGCAGGGCAGGAGAAAGGAAGACAGAGGCATAATTCTGAAGCAGAGACAGAGAGATATTTAGGGAGATAGACATTCAGAGAGACAAAGACAGACCCTGAGAAACACTCTGTGGCTGACAGAGACAATGATGGAGTGGGAGAAGGAAAGGAGAGAAGACAAGTGTTTGGACTGGCAGCTAATTTCCCAAATCCTTGAGGGTTTTTGAGAGGTAAAGAGCAATGCAGGCTTCAGCCTTGGCTGGCTGATTTATGACCAGCGAGGGTTGAACCACTGTTGAGCTAAGCACATTAGGCAGCTGTGTGGCCAGGAACTTCTCACAGTCACGCCTGGGACTTCCCCAGACAGACCACAGCAGGGAGAGGCCATCTGCTCTAATGGGACACAAACAGTTCTCAGAATCAGAGAAATCATAGTATGAAGAACTCATACCTTTGCAATCACCCTCCATTCTAATTGGGAACTAACCAAGAAGTTTCCACTCAAAAGACTGACCCTGTTGTCAGGTCCTCCTTCTTCCTTTCCTCTCTTCCTTCTTTTCTTCAGGGCTCCCTTCCTTTTTTCCTTTCTGTTTTATTAAGCATTCTGAATGTACAAGCAACCAGTGATGCAGAGATTAAAGAAGACATGATTCCTAACTTTCAAAGAGCTCTCAGTGGCATAGCATAAAGAGGAGAGATGCAGGCAGCAGAATAATCAGTATGATATAATTCCCTTTATAAAAACTATATTTTTAATTTTTATTCATTTATTATACGTGTACTTAATGGTACTTTTATACATATTTATAAATGGATTAGGCAGAAATACCTACATTTCTGTCTGAGGTTGCTTGGGGATGAGGTGGGGAGAAAATGAAGCCTAGAATGGGAGTCAAGTGGATTTCATCTTTAGGTGAGCAATATGTTGCTTATTTTATTTAAGAAATCTGACAAACATTTTTTGAATGGTCATTTTTACATGGTGGATACTTGGGTATCTGGTATATGCTATTCTTTTAAAATTTCTTCGGGGGGGGGGGAATTCAAGCAATTGAAGTTGTGATGGTAATTCAGTGAGACAAGGTACTTTTATTCTTCTCTTCCACATTAATCCCAGAAGGTGGAAGCAGCAGGGATGATCAGAAGGTGAAACTTAATCATTCTTTCTCTCTCTCATACCCCCAGTATAGTGACCCTTTAGTTCATATTTTTAGGAATAAATTCTCCAGCATTGAATCAAATAAGCTACTACATGCTAAATAAAATAAAATTTGATTCTTTGTATGAAATATTTTCACCATCTAGAGACCTGGTTAAGGCAGGAAGGGGCTGAGAGTTGGGCACCAAATTGAATAGATTCTTCTGAGCGTCCGTGATAAGGACGCATGAGACATTTATGGTCTATTTCTCCCAAGATGCTCTAATTTGTAGGCATGTGATATAATGAAAAGAGCACAGGCTTTGGAGTCAGACAGATCTGGGATAGGGGCCCCTTAGTAGATGTGTGATGTTGGGTGAACTAAGGACAATGATATTTTCCAAGGTTGTTGTGAGGTTTAAATGACTTGGAAGAAGTCAAATGATCAAAAAGCTCAGTGTTGTGTCCCGCAAAAAACAAATGCTCGGCACACGTCAGTCTCTTCTTTTCAAGGTATTGAATTTCCTCAGTGCAACATCTGAAGTATGGTTCCATGAGCCACTTTTAGAAAAAGGAAGGCCCGAGTTGCCAGAGCTTCCCCTGTCTCAAAAATTGTCCCCCTATGGAGAAAACAGCATTTTAAGTAGCAAAGATGAAAGAGAAGACATTGGTCCTAATCAAGTCTTGGGCCTAGGAAGAGGCAGGAGTCCCAGAACCATAGAACAGAGCTGGAGGGGACATTACTGGTCCTCAGGGCACTAGTTTCCAAACCTCACTGCACATCACGTGAAAAAACTCACACAGAGTCTTGAGCCATCAGAATGGGTAAGACTGGGGTTCAGGAATTTCTTTTTCTGAAAAAGCATCCCCCAAAATGCAAATTAAAATGACAACATAACACTTTTTATCCAACAGATGGCAAAAAATAATTTGATAGCATCAAACATTGGAGAAGGAAGAAAAAAAAAAAATGCACTCTCAACCATTGCTGGTGGGTGCAGCCACTTTGGACGGTAATTAAAATTGTGCAAATCCTATCGCCCTGGGATCCATGTCATGGGACTTTGCACAGAGATGGCTCTCTCAGGATGCTTTTTGCAGAATTGTTTGAAATAGTGAAAAGCTGGGAACAAAGTAGAGAAGCATGTCTGAATAAACCATGATGTGCCTATATCTTCCCATGCCATGCAGTCAAAAAGAATGGGATGAATTTCTAAATACTGATTTAGAAACAGCTCTAAGAAATACAGGTATTGTGTTCAAAAAAGCAAGTTGCAACACAGTACATACAATGTGACTTACAGACAGTCAATATTATATATATATTCTCTAGGTACAATTGTGACTATAAATCTACAGGAAGATGTCTGGAAATACACCCACTAGTCTGACTGGAAGGACTGAGTGATAGTGGAAGAAGATATTTTAGCTTTATAGGCAATATGTTAACTTTTTATCAGGGGAACATATTTATTCATTATTTACATAAACATTTGTGAAACAGCTTTAATGAGGTATAATTGACATACAATGTATTGCACAGATTTTGAAAAGTGTATAATTTGACACACGTACACACCTGTGGTGCCATCATTACAATAGAAACAATGAAGATATCAGTGCAATTAAAAGTGTTCTCATATGACAAAATTCTGTCCAATGGGATGTAAAGGTAAGTCTGCAGGGAGACTTCTCGAAAAGGTTTCCTTGCTCTTACATAGAGACACATAGCAAGAAGGGAGCCCTTCTTTTATGGGTGTTGTTTCTGTGAGTGACAGTATCACCATCTTATGATGAGGGGAATTGAAATTAGCACGAGCGGAGGGTGGAGGGGGAAAGTGAAAGAACCTGGGTCTTTGATAATATCGCTGAGCCACTGAATTAACTAACTCAGGAGCTACTATATTTTGGAACTTCTGGTTATAGAATGGAATAAAATGTCTGTACTGCTTAAGTGTTTTCGGAGTTGGGTTTTCTGGTATTTGTAGTTAAAAGCATACAAAGAGATAGGCTTTGAGAATTAGGGGAGAGCTGGTATCTTGGCTTTAGAAAGGAAGAAAAGCCAGAAATCTGGAGCAGAGGTTATGAGAAATTCATAGATAACTAGCAAAGGAAAAACCTCCTCCAGGCAGGATGTGACACAGAACAGGCGGGAGGGAGCACTAGAATATTTAAGTATGCCTTCTGGTACCTATAGCATCACTGGGGGAATGCATAGTAAAATTTCTGACATGAGGGAGAGGGGAGCTTAGGCTCTTGTTATTTGAGTATTGAAAGTAAGTGAGATCATAGATGATTAAGAAGATGAAGGCATCTGGGTGGGCCCTTGAACACCCTGATCCTCAATTCCCCATCTGTAAAGTGGAATATAGTAATTTCTTCCATGCCTACCTACCAGGCTATTGTGAGAATGGACTTTGACTTCAGGTAAGATAGTCAGCACCATGAAAATCAAACACAGCAACACAAATGCTCATCTCTATCATTTGTCTTCTTCCTGTCAAAGCAAATCTGTTGAATCAAGCCCTCTAGGTGCCTGTGAGGAGCCAGAATATACAATTTAAAAGCTTTGGTTATAAGAAAGCCAGCACATTTTCTGAAAGACAGATGCTTTTGTAGATTAATTGGTGACATGTCAATAAACTTCCTTTCCATACTTGGGTGTGTGTATAAGTCCCCATGTGGGTAGAAATGTAATGAGAGAGCAGGTGCAAGGTCAGTGTGACCTCATATACAGTTGTGTTCGCAGTGTGCACCTGTATGTGTCTGTCTGCATGGTGGGGGACAGCAGACTATGGCTGAAGCACAGCGAGAGTCAGGCACACCTGGATTCTAGTCTCAAGTCTGCCATTTCTCAGTTCTGCAACCTTGAAGAAATTCTTCAACATCTCTGAATCTCAAATTCTCTACGTGTAAAATGTAGATGCTATGACTTTCAAGGAAGCCATGAACTTGAAAACTGAACTTGAAAGTGCTCTGGCAGGTATAAGGAAAATATTCCTGAAATGGGTATGAATGAAACTGCATACACTGTATGTATTTGAATGTGTGTTATTGTGTGTGTGTGTGTGTGTGGGGGGCTGGATATGAATAACGTATGTGTAGAAGGTGGGCATGTGGGTGTGTGTGATTGTATACATGGATATTATGCTTAATCATTAATTAGTGAATGTGTGAGAGAAAGGGAGGGAGAGAGCAAAGGAGGGTAAGGAATTATAAAGAAAGAAAAGCCTAGAGGAAGGTAATTAGGAAGGAAGAAGGAAAGAGGAAAATGAGACAGCATGGGCCCAGATCTTGCTGTTCTCTCTGGAAGCTTCTGCCAGCTCCAAGAATGCAGACTGGAATTGGTTCAGAAACCTCAGGGACTCTCTGGAGCTGGTCCATCTGCTGGCTCCTCTGTCCCAGAATCACCTCTCAACGCTTAGAGCTGTTTTCCAGGAGGCTGGTATGAAGAGGGGAGTGTTCAGAATGTTGAGGTGCATTTCCTTGGTTCTCCAATGCCTGAGGGGCTGTGCTGTCCCAGGATGATTTGCCCCAGCTGCACCTGACCCCCGTGCCACCGCTGAGGCCAGGCCCTCCTCTCCTTGCTAGCACACTTTCCACAGCAGCAGTCTCTTGCTCCCTCCTGACTCTGGTCCCTTCCTTTCCTCTAGGTCACCCTAAACACTGCCACCAGGCTTGCATTCATAATATGTAGGGTTCCCTTCACTCTCTGCATGGCTGGTCCCCTCTGATCATTCAAGCTGGGCTCTAATAGCCCCTCCTCAGAGGAGTCTTCTCTGACGCCCCTGTCTACAGCACCACTGCTCTTCCTGCTCGGCTTTTATTACAAAGATATACTTCACTTTTAGTTGTGAAAAATAACACACAGAAAAGTACACAGAATGTTAAGTGTACAGCATGGCAAGGGATTACAAACCAAACACCCAAGTAATCACCCCTATTTCCCACATTATTAATATTAATAAAATATTGCCTGCATCTTAGGGAAAAAACTCTCCTCCAATCCCTGAATGCTTTCTCCCAGGTTCACCCTCTCCCTCCTTCTTGAAGGTATCCATTACTTTGACCTTGTGGGGATCACACTGTGCTGGCTGTTAAGCTATAGTCTTCATGCCACCATCCTCTTGGCGGCTTTGGGAGGCCAAAGCTGATGACCACTCACTTTTCTCCTCCTGCCACAGACATCCCCTTAGATTCTGCCTATGGGGAGGCACTGCACAGCAGAGCCTGGAGGAGAAGGAAGGATTTGCTTTTTCTTAGTATTTGTTTTCTATAACTGTCAGCTTTAACACAGGAAGGCCATTTGTTTTGGTAGCAGAAGTTGGTTCCAATTTGTAGTTTTTCCAACACTTAAACAATCTCATGATGCCCCTTCAGAGACTACAGCACCTGTCAGGTCAGCACCACCCCCTTCTCAGAAGTGCCTGTCCCAGCTCCAAGCTTCTAAGTCTTTATCAACCCAACTTCTCCCCTCTGTTCCCCTTGGCAGCTACTCCTAGAAGCTCTATGAACTTGTTTTGCTTTTTCAGTTCTTTAATACCCAATTATTAATTTTTTGTATTAAATTCTGTCTATTAAAATAGCTTGTGTGGTGATTTCTAGCTTATGAGTGAACCATATCTGATATAATTTTCTTGTTGTTCTTTATAGTTTTATCAACCAAGAATGCATCAACACCAGAACGTGATCTCACTTAATATTATACTTTACCTAAACAGAAACCATACATTATGCAATCTTTGGCATCCAACTTCTTTCATTCAACCTAACGCTTGTTGTATGTGTTGTGGTGTGTTTCTATTGCTGTGTGACTTCCCATTTTATAAATATGCTCCAATTAATCATTCTTCTCTTGATAGACATTTGGGTTGTTTCCAGTTTCTAGTTGGTATAGATAATAAATTATACAATGAACATTCTTACACATACTATATTTATTCATGCCACTGTGCACAAATTTATGTTGGGCATATATGTAGGCAAGGATTTACTAGGTCATAGGAATGTGGACAAAAGTTTTCCAAAGTGGTTGTACCAGTTAATGCTCTCATTAGCAAAACATGAGAGATTCCTATTACTCCACATCTTCATTAACTCTTGGTACTGTCAATCTTTTTAATATTGGTTATTCTGGTGGGTTGAGGTGGTATAACACACATAGTAGATAGTGAAATGGCATTATTGTGTTAATTTTCATTCCCTGATGACAAACGAGGTTAAGAACATTTTCTTACAGTTCTTGGTCATTTGGATAACCTCTTTTGTATGGTCTTGATTCAAATATCTTCTCTGCCTTTCTACTGAGTTGTCCTTTATTTATTGATTTGTAGCAATTTTTTATGTATTCAGAATATGGCCAGTTACAATTTTTATACATATCTTCTTTCACTTTGTAGCTTGACTTTTCATTTTCTCAATAATATTGCATGATGAGCAGTTTCTAAATTTTAGTGTAGTCAAATTAGTACTCTTTGCTCTTTATGATTATTGCTTTGGGGGTACTGTTTTATTTTATTTTATTTTATTTATTTTTGTGAGGCAGAGTTTCACTTTGTTGCATTGGATAGAGTGCTGTGGCATTATAGCGCACAGGAACCTGGAAATTCTGGGTTCAAGTGATTCCCTTGCCTCAGCCTCCCGAGTAGCTGGGACTACAGGTACCCGCCAGAACACTTGGCTATTTTTTAGAGCCGGGGTCTCACTTTTGCTCAGGCTGGTCTTGAATTCATGAGCTCAAGCAATCCACTTGTCTTGGCCTCCCAGAGTGTTAGGATTACAGGTGTGAGCCACCATGCTAGACTGTTTTATTTTTATTCATTTTATATTTTTGAGACAGAGTCTTATTCTGTTGCCCAGGCTAAAGTGCTGTGGCTTCATAGCTCACAGCAACTTCAACTCCTAGGTTCAGATAATTCTCCTGTTTCAGCCTCCCAAGTAGCTGGGACTACAGGTGCCTGCCACAATGTCCAGCTAAATTTTCTATTTTTTTAGAAGAGATGGGGTCTCACCCTTGCTCAGATTGGTCTCGAACGTCTAAGCCAAGCAATCCACCTTCTTCAGCCTCCCAGAGTGCTAGGATTTAGCCATGAGCCACTTTATGTACTGTTTTTAAAAATCTCGGAAATTCTTCTATCATATCTTTTTAAAGCACTATTGTTTTGCCTTTCAGATTTAGGTCTGTGATCTATATGATATTGATTTTTTGCATGGGTGATCAACAGACTCATAAATTCTTTCTGTAATCATATCAAATGCAAATAATGATCATTATTTTTGCTTTCTAGTGCTTCTGCCTTTTTTTTTTTTTTTTTTTTTTCTTACCTTACCATATGGCCAAGATCATCCATATAATGTTGAATAGAGATGGGAGTAGCAGGCATCCTTGTCACATTCCACATCTGAAAAGAAAACTCTCAGCATTTCACCATTAAGCAGGATGTTTGCTCTAAGATATTTCTGTAGATATCTTTTATCAAATTAAAGAAATTTCTTTTATTCCTGATTTTCCAAGAGTTTTACATTGTGAATAGATACTGAATTTATCATATGTATTTTCTGTACCTAATGAGATTATCATTTTATTTTCTCTTTTATTCAGTTAACATAGTCAACTATACTCATTTTTAAATTTTATACAAACTTTGCGTCCAGGAATAAACTCAGTTTGGTTAGGATCTATATCCTGATTATGTATTACTGGAATAGTTTTGCTAATGTTTTGATTTGGCTTTTTGCATGTATGTTCATAAGTAAGATTGCTTGTAATTTTCCTCTCTTCTATTATCCTTGTCAGGGTTTGGTATCAAGATTATAATTGTCTTTTAAATGAGTTGAGAAGTATTTTCTCTTTTTGTATTCTGTGGAAGCGTTTGTATACTTGATCTTAACCAAAAGGCTAAGAAGCAATTGAAAGAGTTTGTATAATATATTTAGTAGAATTTCCCCATGCAGCCATGTGGACTTTTAGAAAGAGTTTTAGTTAAAAATTATGAATAGTCCTACTGAAGTTTTCTATTTCTTCTTGTGTCTGTTTTGGTAAGTTGTGTTTTACTAGAAATGTGGTCATTTTATTTATTCAATAATAAATAAAATGCCATGTGGACTTTTAGGAAGAGTTTTAGTTAAAAATTATGAATAGTCCTACTGAAGTTTTCTATTTCTTCTTGTGTCTGTTTTGGTAAGTTGTGTTTTACTAGAAATGTGATCATTTTATTTATTCAATAATTTATTTCAAATTCATTGGTATAAAATATTCATATTATGATTTTATCGTATTTTGAATTCTAATTAAAATACATGTTTTGTAGGGGTTTCATTGGTTATTTGTTTTTACTCTATTTTTCTTGATAACTCTTTTTAGCCATCTATTGATGTTATTGATCTTTTCAAAAAGCCAATTTTTTACTTTATTGACTCAGTAGAGGTGTTTTTACTTTGATAATGCTTTCCAGCTATTGATCAATGTTATCAGTCTTTTCAAGGGATTAACTTTTGGTCTTATTAATTCTGTCTATGTTATGGCTATTTTGTATATTATTAATTTCTGTTCTCAATTTTTATTAGATTTTTTCCAGTTTATTTTGGATCAATCTGTTGTTCTATTTATATATATATATATATATATATTTTTTTTTTTTTTTTTTTTTTTTAAGAGACAGAGTCTTACCTTGTCACCCTCTGTAGGGTGCTGTAGCGCCACAGCTCACAGCAACCTCCAGCTCCTGGGCCTAGGCGATTCATCCTTTAGCCTCCTGAGGAGAAGGGGCCACGGGCACCCACCACAACACCTGGCTATTTTTTTGTTGCACTTTGGCTGGGCCGGGCTCAAACCTGCCACCCCCAGCATATGGGGCCGGTGCCTTACTCACTGAGCCACATATACATACCTTTTTAGAAACAGGATCTTGCTCTGTCACCCAGACTGCAGTGTAGTGGTATGCATTCATAGCTCACTGCAGGCTTCATCTCCTGGGGTTAGAAAATCATTTTGCCTCAGCTACCTGGATAGCTGGAACTAGAAGTGCACACCACCACACCCGGGTAAGTTTTTCCTATTTTTTTAAGGGATGGGGTCTTGCTGTGTTGCCCAGGCTGATCTTGAACCCCATGTCTCAAGCAATATTCCTGCCTCAGTCTCCCAAAGGGTTGGGACTGCAGGTGTGAGCCATTGTGCCTGGCCTGAAATATATTTTATTTATTTATTTAAATTCATTGAGGATACAAAGAATTAGTGAAGTAGGGCAGTGCCTGTAGCTCAGTGGGTAGGACACCAGCCACATACACCAAGGCTGGCGGGTTCGAACCCGGCCTGGGCCAGCTAAAACAACAATGGTAACAAAAAAAGAAAGAAAGAAATAGCCAGGTGTTTGGTGGGTGCCTGCAGTCCCAACTACTTGGGAGGCTGAGGCAATTGAATTGCTTGAGCCCAAGAGTTAGAGGTTGCCGTGAGCTGTGATGCCACTGCACTCTACCCAGGGCGACAGCTTGAGACTCTGTCTCAAAAAAAAAAATAAAAGAATTAGTGAAATATATTTTAAAACATAAAGCTATGCAGTGGTACTAGTCTTGCCATTTTAAATTGATGTTCTAAGCTGAGGTTTGTTCATAATTGTCAGTTTTGTGGAGGCAGTTTTTAGATAAGCATCAAGTAAGTTTATTGGCATATACTTGGTTTTAATCTTTTTCTGCCCTTTTTCTTACTAGTGACCTGATTTGAGAATTATATTAAAATTGTATCCTTTGTTTTAGCTGTAGCTGTTTTGAAAGCTGATATAGCAATAAGTAAACTATCTGAATAATGTGTGACAAAGTGTTTAAAAAGCACTTTCAAACATTAGGTGGTAGTG
Source organism: Loris lydekkerianus (assembly GCA_963574355.1). Classification (NCBI taxonomy): domain Eukaryota; kingdom Metazoa; phylum Chordata; class Mammalia; order Primates; family Lorisidae; genus Loris; species Loris lydekkerianus. The sequence continues at coordinate 43,896 of CAUYPK010098626.1, read as the reverse complement.
TTATAAAAATTAGTCATTATTGCTTCTTTTTTTTTTTTTTCTTTTTAGAGACAGAGTCTCACTTTGTCGCCCTTCGTAGAGTACCATGGCGTCACAGCTCACAGCAACCTCCAGCTCTTGGACTTAGGCGATTCTCTTGCCTCCCAAGTAGCTGGGACTACAGGCTCCCACCACTATGCCCGGCTATTTTTTTATTGCAGTTTGGCCAGGGCTGGGTTCGAACCCGCCACCCTCTGTATATGGGCCCGGCACCCTATTCACCTGAGCCACAGGCACTGCTCAATTGCTTCTTCCTTTTAATAATTTTATTGTTACTGCTTTGTCATAGTGGTATGGAGTTTTAGGTGTGCAAAGGAAATTATAGACTTTAATAGACAATTATTTTTTTGAAATGACTGTTTTGTTGTAGGCCTACTGGTTGGATATTTTCCTCTGTGTTTCTCATTATATATATATGAAAATAAATATTTCATAAATATGTAGATACAGAACTAAACACTTTATATACAAAGGGTTTACCTTGCCTCAGCCTTCTGAGTAGGTAGAACTACAAGTGTGTGGCACCATGCCTGGCTGGTTTTTCTATTTTTATTTATTTACCATATATACTCGGGTATAAGCCGAGTTTTTTCAGCACAAAATTTGTGCCGAAAAACCCGAACTCGGCACAAATTTTGTGCTGAAAAAACTCGGCTTATACTCGAGTATATACGGTATTTATTGGTTTTTTTGAGACAGAGTCTCATTATGTTGCCCTTGGTAGAGTGCCGTGGCGTCACATCTCACAGCAACTTCAGACTCTTGGATTCTCTTGCCACAGCCTCCCAAGTAGCTGGGACTACAGGCACCCGCCACAATGCCCATCAATTTTTTGGTTGCAGTTGTCATTGTTGTTTAGCAGGCCCAGCCTGGGCTCCAACCCACCAGCCTCGGTACAAGTGGCCGGTGCCCTACTCAGTGAGCTATGGGCCCCAAACCTGTTTTTCTATTTTTAGTAGAGACAGCCTCACTCTTGCTGAGGCTGGTCTTGAACTCCCGAGCTCAAGCAATTCACTGCCTGAGCCTCTCACAGTGCTAGGATTATAGGCATGAGCCACCGAGCCTAGCCTAAAGTGTTTAATCTTGATATTTAAGTCCTGCTGCCAAATATTATTTTTTAAACCACATATTTGGAGTGTTGGTATCTGAATGTGCGGACTGGAGAAGAAAACTTTTATCTTTTCCAAGTTCAGCCACTTAAAAAAGACTTGTAGAAGAGGGTACTTTTTCTCTTTTCTGGAATCAATGCCATAACTTCAGTTTTATGTGTATATACTACTCTGATAATTGTAGCAATAGTTTTACAACTTGCCTAACCTATCCATTTTCTTTCCTTTTGAATTTCCTGGTTTTCTTTGGAGTTGGGCTGGGTAAATATGAGTTAAGTGATGCAGACATACAAAATAAAAGTTTACATGTTTAACATTGTTACTTTGGTTATATTCCCTATTTTCTGTTGCTATCATGTATGTACGAATTTTGCACTAATTCAGACTTGTTTTTTTCTTTTGAGACAGAGTTTTGTTCTATTGTCTGGGCTGAGAGTGCAGTAGTGTCATCATAGCTGATTGCAACCTCAAAGTCCTGGGTCAAGTGATCTTCCTGCCTCAGCTTCCCATGTAGCTGGGTCTACAGGCATGTGCTACCATGTCTGTCTGATTTTTTTATTTTTTATAGAGCTGGGGTCTCACTCTTGCTCAAGCTGGTCTTGATCTGATCTCAAGCAATCCTGCTGCTGCTGCCCAGAGTGGTAGGATTATAGGCATTGAATCACTGGGCCTGGATAACTTTGTGTGTGTGTGTGTGTGTGTGTGTGTGTGTGTGTGTGTGTGTTTTTAAAGACAGAGCCTCAGGTTGCTGGTGTCCAACTCCTGGACTTAGGCAGTTCTCTTGCCTTAGTCTCCCGAGTAGCTGGGACTATAGGCGTCTGCCACAATGCCCGGCTATTTTTTCTTTTTTTTTTGGTTGCAGTTTGGCCGGGGCAAGGTTCGAACCTGCCACTCTTGGTATATGGGGCCGGCACCCTACCCACTGAGCCAACTTTGTGGTTTTTAATCTATTTTAATTAAGTTTGATATGTTTTGGATGAGTTCTGTAGATTTTGTTGTTATTTTAAAGTCTAATTATTGAGTGAAAGTTTAGTGCTTTCTTCATGCAATTTTACTGATTGCCACAATTTGTGTTAATTTGTTCCATTTTGTACTTTGATTATGTTTAACCCTTAATTTAACCCTTAACTTAAGTATATGAGGGTTCTGAATTAGCTCTTCAATCATTATGGCTAGGGCCATAGTTTATAATCTCCTTAAAGGGAACTATAACAGCCTATGCTACTTTGTAGCTCTGTAGTATAGGTGTAGTGTCCAGCATGGTGTAGGTGGTTAAAATAATTATTGCCAACACCATACCTTTCTCTTTTTTTTTTTTTTTTTTTTTTTTGAGAGTCTCAATATGTCGTCCTCAGTATAGTGCTGTGGCATAATAGCTCTCAGCAACCTCCAACTTTTGGGCTTAAGCACTTCTCTTGCCTTGGCTTCCCAAGTAGCTGGGAATACAGGTGCCCGCCACAGTGTCTTGCTATTTTTTGTTGCAGTTGTTATTGTTTTAGCTGGCCCGGGCTGAGTTTGAACCCGCCAGCCTCGGTGTATGTGGCTGGTGCCATAACCACTGTGCTATAGGTGTTGAGCCACACAATACCTTTCTCCAAAGAAATTATGGAAGTACCGGCTTAAGAAATTTTCCTTTTTGTTTTTGTTCTTTTTTTTTTTCTTTACAGCCTCTTAGGAGAAAATGTAGGAGAATATCCTTATGGCCTTTGGTTAGGAAAGGATATCTATACCTATCTTATAAGAAGCACACATTGAAGGAAAAGATTGATATGTTCAGACACACTAAAATAATTTTATACATTTGAAGGTAGAATGGCTGGGCACTATTGTCTGTGCCTATAGCCCAGTTACTTCAGAGGCTGAGGCAAAAGAACCACTTGAGCCCAGAAGGACTTGCATTCCAGCCAGGGCAACTTGCCAAAAAAAAAAAAAAAAAAAAAAAGCAAAGAAAGAAAAAGATAGAATGAAAAGTAAAGAAACTAAGCCAAGATATTTGTAATGCATGCTACTTGCAAAGGACTATTATCTAGAAAATACAAAGAACTTGTCCAGATCAGTAAAAAGAAAGACAACCCAACAGAAAAGTTGAAAGACACAAATAAGACTTTTACAGAAGAAGAAAGAATAAGCAAATGTAAGATGTTCAGTGTAACTAGGGAACTGTAAACTTAAACCATGAGATCCCTATCAGTACTCAGTTAAAAAGTTGGATACCTGTCACTGTGGCTTACGCTTATAATCCCAGCACTCTGGGAGGCTGAGGCCAGAGGATCACCTGGAGTTGGATACTAGCCTGAACAACATAGTGAGACCCCATCACTAAAAAAGTGAAAAAACTAGCGAGGTATGGTAGTGTGTACTGTAGTCCCAGCTATTTGGGAAGATCACTTAAACCTGGGGGTTGGTGGTTGCAGTGAAGTTATAATTGCCTGGGCAACAGCATGACAACCTGCCTCTAAAAAATAAAAATAAATAAATAAAATTGGATTATATCAAGTGTAGGTTATACTGTAGAGCAATAGGAACCCTCATACTGTGTTGATGATAATGATGAAATTACATTGATTGATTTTTGAATGCTAAACCAATTTTGCATTCCAGGGGGAAATCCCACTAGTTGTGATGTATTACTGTCTCCTTTATGTATTGCTGAATTTTATTTGCTTATATTTTGTTTAGGATTTTTGCATGTCCATGAAATATTAGTCTTAAATGCTTGTGAAAATTCACCAAAATGAAATAATCTGGACCTATTTGTGTTTTGTGGAAAGTTTTAAACTATAAGATAATTTCCTTATTTGATACAGAACTTTTCAGATTACCTATTTCTTGAGTTAACTTTGGTATTTTTTGTCTTTCAAGAAGTTTGTTTGTGAAAGTTGTTGACATTATTGGAATATAATTATTCATAATAATGCAGTTTCCATTTTGGATCTGTAGAATCTATAGTGATGTTACCTCTTTTGTTCCCAGTGTTGGTAATTTATGCTTTTTTATTTTATTCCTTTGGCTAGATGTTTAGCAACATTGTTGCTCTTAAAGAACTGTTTCTTGGCTGGGTGCAATGGCTCATGTTTGAGTTTTCTGGGACCTAAGGTGCGAGCCCACTACACTCTACCCTGGGCAATAGGGAGAGATTGTCTTAAAAAATTCTTTTTTCTTTTCTAAATTTTTCTCTATTGTATTTCTGTTTTTTTTATTTCTTTAATTTTTTTATTGAGACAGAGTTTCAAGCTATCGCCCTGGGTTGAGTGCTATGGCGTCACAGCTCACAGCAACCTCAAACTCTTGGGCTTAAGTGATCCTCTTGCCTCAGCCTCCCAAGTAGTTGGAACTACAGGTGCCCGCCACAACGCCCAGCTGTGTTTTGGTTATAGTTGTCATTATTGTTTGGCTGGCCAGGGCTGGATTCGAACCTGTCAGCTCCGGTGTATGTGGCTGACACCCTAGCCGCTTGAGCTACAGGTGCCAAGCCAGTTTTTCTGTTTTTATTTCAAGGATTTCTGTTCTTGATTATTTCCTTCTTTCTGCTTACTTCCTGTTTAATTTATTCTTCCGTTGTTTAGTTTCTTAAACTGAAAGCTTAGATAGTTGGTTTAAGTCCTTCTTTTTAATAAAAGCATATAATGCTATGATATAACAATTTGATAAATTGTGACATTGTTATAAACCTAAACTTGTGAGTACCTAATGACCCAGCAGTTCTTCTTGGAGATACATATTCTAGGGAAATTCTTTTCTTTTTTTTTGGACAGAGTGTCACTCTGTCTCCCTGGGGAGAGGATCGTCATAGCTCCTACCAACTTCAGACTCTTGGGCCCAAGCAAAACTCTTTTTTTTTTTTTTTTTTTTTTTGAGACAGAGCCTCAAGCGGTCACCCTGGGTAGAGTGTGTGGCATCATATCTCACAGCAACCTCCAACTCCTGGGCTTAAGGGATTCTCTTGTCTCAGCCTCCCAAGTACCTGGGACTACAAGCACCTGCCACAACACCTGGTTTTTTTTTTTTTTTTTTTTTTTTGGTTGCAGCCATCATTGTTTGGTGGGCCTGGGCTGGATTCGAACCCGCCAGCTTAGGTGTATGTGGCTGGCGCCTTAGCCTCTTTAGCCACAGGCACTGAGCCCCAAGCAAACCTCTTGCCTCAGCCTCCCAAGTAGCTGGGATTACATGCGCCTGCCACAACATCTAGCTAGTTTTTCTGTTTTTAGTAGAGACAGGGTCTTGCTCTTGTTCAGGCTGGTCTCCAACTCTTGAGCTTAGGTGAGCCCCCATGCCCAGCTCTAGGGAAATATTTTTATTACTAGGAGATATGTTCAAGCATGTTTATAATCGAATTTTCATAATAGTAAAAAACTGGAAATAATCCAAGTGTTCATCAATAGGAATATGTAAATACTTCTGTTAAATTATATCTTGGAGTACTGTACAGAATTGAACACGAATGAATAATAGCACATATATGTAGTATCAGTGCAAATCAATCTCAGAAATGTTTAATGAAAAGAGCAAATTGCAAAGGAATACTTACACCATGATCCCATTAAATATAAAATTTTAAAAATCACAGTACTCATATTTATTTTACTACATGTAGAGTAATAGAGTGGTAAACACGTATCCTTGTGGGGGAAGTAGAGTTAATTAAAAACAGCTAATTTTTTCATATTACATGCTGTAAAATGTTTTAAGTACTTTATAAACATATACTTATTTAATTCTCGTAACTGAGCACTGGCTGTAAACCAGGCATTGTTATTGTTTTCATTCATAAATAAGGAATTTTAGGTGCAGAAAAACTTTAACTTCTAGAAGTTATAATGCTTGTAATCAAATCCAAGCAATCTGGTTTCAGAGTCTGTACTCTTTTTTTTTTTTTTTTTGTAGATACCGAGTCTCACTTTACCGCCCTTGGTGGAGTGCCGTGACGTCACAGGACTCACAGCAACCTCCAGCTCTTGGGCTTCCGCGATTCTCCTGCCTCAGCCTCCTGAGCAGCTGGGACTACAGGCGCCCGCCACAACGCCCGGCTATTTTTTGGTTGCAGTTCGGCCGGGGCTGGGTTTGAACCTGCCACCCTCGGTATATGGGGCGGGTGTCCTACTCACTGAGCCACAGGCGCCACCCCAGGGCTGGGTTTGAACCCACCACCTCCAGCATATGGGGCTGGCGCCCTACCCCTTTGAGCCACAGGTGCTGCCCCATATTTTTTGTTAAAGTTGTCATTGTTGTTTTTAGCAGGCCCTGACTGGGTTCGAACCTGCCAGCCCTGGTGTATGTGGCCAGCACCCTAACCACTGAGCTATGGGCACCAAGTCTCACATTCCTTTTCTTCCTCACTAGCGGTGGGGACAACAGCCCAGTAGCAGATTGATGGAAGGAGGGAGTGGTAAGCACTAGTTCAGCTGGGTTACCCCCAGCACCAGATGGGCATTTAAAATCTCACTGTGAGAGGAGGCCTGGGCTACCAGATCCATTTCTTCTGCTCAGACCCTCACGACCTTCATTTTCCACCTGAAGGCCCAAACTCAACCAATAGCATCTATCTAGACAAGCCAGAGACTGCATATGGGGGTGAGGGGACATCCTAAGTCCTCCTTGTCCCTTAGTGACACCATCTGAGAAGGCTACTATCTTGTTCCTCTCCCAACCTTGGCAATGTTATCAGGAAAGGGTCACACTTACTGGGTTCCCGGTAGCTTCCTGCAGGTGCCAAGCCAGGAGAGAAAAGAGAGAAAGTGAGAGTTAGCTTAGAATTCCAAATCTAGGCTCCAGTTCTGGGGGCACAAGATGCCTGAAATGGAAAGCTGCTGGACACTAAACCCACACTTCCTGACTTGAGACATCTTCCCAGGGGGCTCTCACCTGGAGAATTGAAGACAGGGGGCGAGGAGGGGTTGAAGCCCACTGACTCGGCGATGAGGGTGTTATAGGGGCTAGTGCCTCCTCGGGGCTGCAGCACAGGGTTGGTCAGCAGGTGGTTCCCCATGGTACCTGGTTAAGGAATCAGTGGTCACCAGGTGGTCTGCAGACATGGGCCCAGGAGCCCTGAGTGACTAGAGCCAGAGGCAGAGACACAGTCTCACCTCGGTTCAAGGTGGGGGTGCTGTTGATGTCGCCTGCCATGAAGGAGGACTCCGTCTGTTTTCTCACGGTGTCATTCCACATTCTCCTGATTCGGCTCTGGTGATACAGCCCAGATGTAAGGGGGTCCTTGGGCCATTCCCCCGCTTGCCCTGGGACCTTTCTGAGATCACTCGCCCCACCAGAGACCCGGGATGAGCACTCCCCTGCCCCTCAGACTCTCAGTCCCAGGAAGCCCTGCCCAGCCCTATACCTGGGTTCCTGTGTAGTAGCGGGTGTTGCTGCGCATGGCTGAAGTCTTGAGGGAGCCGTGAGTGCCCCCGGGTGGGGAGCGGATGCAGCAGTAGGAGTGACGCAGGCACTTGCTGTACTCCTTGTGCACCTGAGTGGCAACAAGGACCTGAGTGGCAGCTCGCTGGGATGCTGGCCTCTCGGTGATCCAGCTGCCCACAGGGCTAGTCAGAAGAGAGGTAGCCCCCAGAGTCCAAAATTTCCCACTTCAGTGACTAGTTGGCCATCAAAACCTGGTTGTCACCTGTCCCCCAGCACATGACTGCTGAGGCTGGCTCTTTTCTCACTCTGCCATCTTCTTTCCTACCTCCACTGATAGTTTCTCATTCACAAAGAACTTCAGTGAGCATCTGCTATGCTTAGGCTTCGGGGACAGGATAGAACAGACATGATTCCCTACCTCTTGAGTGTATAACATTGCAATACAAATGTTATATGGGATGTTTGACGGGGTTAGGTGCTGGGAGAAAACAATGGTTAGGAAGAGGGTTCATTAGTCAGTGCTAATGAGGGTGCAAGAGAGGGTGTGACTTTTTAAAGATGAGGGATGGCTCGGTGCCTATAGCTCAGTTGTTAGGGCACCAGCAATGTACACCAAGGCTGGTGGGTTCAGCCTTGGTGTGACACCGTGGCAGTTTACCAAGGGCAACATAGTGAGACTCTGTCTTGGGAAAAAAAAAAAAAAAAAAAAAAAACTACAATCAGGGAAAGATTACAGTCCAAAACCTTTCTGGCACCATGGAAGGATTTCACGGAAGACAATTTTTCCATGGACAAGGGCAGAGGGGCCTTAGATTCTCATAAGAAGCTGCAACCTGGATCCCTCACATGCATAGTTTACAGTAGGGTTACCATTCCTATGAGAATTTAATGCCACTACTGGTATGACAGGAGGCAAAGCCCAGGTGATGTTGTGAGCAATGGGGAGTGGCTGTAAAGATAGAGGAGGCTAACAGACCATGGACTGGTACCAGTCTGTGGCCTGGGGGTTAGGGACTACAGGAGAAAGAGACATTTTGACTAAGACCCCAAAGAAATAAGGCAGAGGACTCTGAGGCTGGCTCTTTTGGCTATCCCCTGTGGCTATCTGGGAAAGAGCAAGGCCACACCTTGAGGAGGATCCACATCTAGGTGTCTGAGAGTACAGAAGTGAGAGAAGGGAAGCTGAGGGCCCAGGTCAGACCATATGGGCCTGGGTGTCCCTGTAAGGATGCTGTTGACACTGTGTATAAGATAAGGGCTGTGTAAGGATATTGCCTCTGCCTGTGGAGGCAAGGAGGGTGCCCAGGACAATTTAGGGCAGAGCAGGGATATGGTCCACCTTTCCTACAACCAGAATCCTTCTGATAGCCACCTCTGCCATCATCCTGCCTTAAACCGTACCCACATCCTCCCAGGTCAGCAAGCGCTTGACCACAGCCTTCACTGCCTCTAAGACCAAGTCTGCAAATGCCACAGCTCTGTCTCCTCCCTCCTCTCCACCTTTCCCTGCTAGTGATGCCTCTTTTGTGTATAGATTTTGGTAAGATTCAGATTTTAACATGTTTAAAAACGAATCTTTTCCTCATTACAAAATTCACAATTAATCATAGGAAATGTTCACTTAGGGTGGCGCCCAAAGTCCTCTCCCTTCTGCAAGGCCTGCCTGATACATGGCCCTTGTCGTGGCAAGGGCACCCAGTCCCTATGCCACTCTCCATCCTCTAGGCTACCATCTCTGGCTTTTTGCCAGAACCCTTTTACCCATGGCTAAATCTTCCCTGACCCTGAGCCAGAGCTCCCTTTCCAGCAGCCACAAGTCCCCTGTAAGAGGCTAGTGCCTACAGCACATGCTGAGGGGTCAAGGGAGCACCTGGGGTTCCCTTCACCCTCACCTTCCTCTGCTAAGTGCTTAGACAATGTCTCCAAGAGAGGCATGGCCCAGGCCCGCCCTAACCTTACCTTCTTTTGTAAGGCGCAGTGAAAGACGAAGATGAAGACCCCCTGGAAGGCGTTGAAGGTGGTGAAGAGATAGGCCATGACCACAGATTCCTTATTGATGAATAGCAGCCCGAAAGCCCAAGTGAGACCCAGCAGGAAGAGCAATGCGATGGCCCCCAGGGCCCAGGATCTGGTGTGGGGGACAGACATGTCAGAGCACCCACCCACCCAAGGAGATGACCTCAACAGTCCTGCTGTTTGCCTCTGTACGGAGCAAGGGGTCCTTTGAGTGGGCCTGGTACTATCTGCAGTGACCTGGCCTGGGGCTGAGGGGGAAAGGGTTTTGTGAATATTGGTCATTCCCCTGCCAGCTTCATTATTATTATTATTTTGAGACAGAGTTTCACTATGTCGCCTTCAGTAGAGTGCCGTGACGTCACAGCTCACAGCAACCTCAAACTCTTGGGCTCAAGCAATTCTCTTGCCTCAGCCTTCCAAGTAGCTGGGACTGCAGGCTCCTGCCACAATGCCTGGCTCAGCTTCATTATTTTTTGTTACATTTCCAGATCATTTAACCTACATTTTTTTTTTTTTTTTTTTTGCCTATTTCTCCTTAAGTTGCCCTTAAATGGACTCCCCTTTTGAATTCAGCTTCACCCAACACGGTTATGCCCCCCAAACCACAGACTAGACATGCTAATGATATGCTTTCTAATTGCCATTAAGTAGGTACATAATGAGTACAATAAAACACCCATCTTGATCCTTACAATCACGTTGTGTGTTACCAGAGGCAAAGGTGTCACCTTTAGGATACCCTGGGAGAAGGTGGCATGAGGAACACAGGGCAGGGGCTAGAGGCAGGGCTCACTTAATGTTGTCGAGGCGGCTGGAGTCAGGCTTGAGCACAGATGAGCTTCGGATCATCTTGTGCAGGGTCACCATGAGGAATACCAGGTTCACCTAAGGGTGGGACAAGGAGAGGGGCTGGGCTAAGCATCTCCACCTCCTTCAGTGAGTTCTTTTTTTTTTTTTTTTGAGACAGAGTCTCACTTGGTCACCCTTAGTAGAATGCTGTGGCATCACAGCTCACAGCAATCTCAAACTCTTGAGCTCAAGTGATCCTCTTTCCTCAGCTTCCCAAGTGGCTGGGACTACAGGCGCTCACCATTATGCCTGGCTATTTTTAGAGACAGGGTCTCACTCTGGCTCAGGCTGGTCTCGAAATCCTGAGCTCAGGCAATCCACCCACCTCAGCTCCCCAGAGTGCTGGGATTATAGGTGTGAGCCACCGCACCTGGCCTTCAGTGCATTCTGAGGCCAGGGTGCAGCCTGGTAGAGTGTCAGCTTCAGTTCCCTCTCTGCCTGCTGTGCTGTGGTTATTGACTAGCACGCCTGGCTGTTCTATGTTACTCTTTGCTGCTAGGAGGACAGGGCCCACAGCCTGACACACAATAGAGGCTCAGGTCACAGCTCCCTGGCCAGCAGTCCTCAGTGCCCGAGCTCTACAGACCCTGCCTGCTGTCATCCTCTTAGCTGGCAGCTCAGTGTGCCTGGGGAGGGGTTACAGTCAAAGCCAGCCTGGATAAGGAAGGAGACACAGTGCTAGGGGTGCTGCCTTTCAACTTACCACAATAACAAAGGAGACAGGCCCAATGAAGCTCCAGATGAAATAATTATCCACTCGAAGCCAACACCTGCAAAAGAAATGAGGCTGAGGCAGAGGGAAGCTGAGGGGTCCTTTCCACTAACAACCCAGGGAGGCCAGGGACTCTAAGGCTAGCTGCAGCCTTAGAAGCAGGAGGAGAAAGAGGCCAGCACCCCAAGGGGCTTGGCCCAAGGGGTGGTGCTGCGCAGGCAGCCAGACAGGAGGGTAGGGAGTGGGGGGCAAGAAAGGGAACACTCACGCCTTCTCAGTGCCATAGCTGCGGTAGTCAATGGCAGCTGCGATGCCCACCACCAGGGCTGGGAAGCAGTAGCCGCCCAGGTAGTAGTACTTGGTGCGGGAATACTCGCTCTCAAACACCTCCACCAGCAGCAGGTAGAGGTGGACGCCCTCTAGGCACAGCCAGGAGAAGGCTGCCAGGAAGAAGTAGTGCAGCAAACCAGCGAAGATGGGGCAGGCGATCTGGGGGGAGTGCCCGCAGGTAAGAAGCTGTCCCAATAGCACCCACTTCCTTCTTTCTATTCCCAGGTGGTCACTGGCCCTGAAGCCCCAGCTCACCTCATACTGAGTCTTGTCAATCCCAACCAGGAAGAGCAACTCAGCCAGGAAGAGGTTGATGCACAGGTTCTTGTGAATGGTATTGCGGTCAGTCTGCAGCCCCCGCAGGAAGCAGAAGGTGGAGATGCAGATGGCCAGGCAGACCAGGGAAATCACGATGCCCACCCAGGTGATGACAGACAGCAACAGCTCATTGATGCGGCCCTGGTACTGGAGACAGGAGCGGGGGGCACACTCAGGGGCTCTGGCTTTGCACTCTGGGCTCGGCCAGGTACCAGCTGCAGGCAGGGCCCCTGGTCCATGAGGACCTCTGGGGGCAGACCCACCCAGCCAACTTGCTGGCCCCCACCCCTCTGCAGGCGGCGTGCTCACTTCCTCATGCTCTGAAAGGCTGTGGAGAGATGACAAAGGTGATGCCAATTTGTTTCCTTCTCCAGAGTGCCTTGGGAGAAGGCGGGACCATGACCAGAGAGGACCAGAGAAGACCAGGCACATGGCCTCACACCATAGGCAAGACCAGGGGCCCCCACACCCACGAAGTTGGCCTTTTGCCTGCACCGCCCATGCCGTGTGCACTCTCTAGAAAGCCATGCAAAGCAGGGCCACCAAGTGGGCCCACCCAGAGGCACAGAGCACTGGCCAGCTTACGATCTCGCGGTGAGCCATGAGTACAGCAAAGTTGGTGAGGTGGCTGCAGGCACACGTGGTATGGGTCTTGTTGGACTCCACCAGGCGGCAGCCCTGGGTTGACCAGTAGCCCAGCATGGAACGTTCCGAGTAGTTCCAGAAGGAGCAGTTAGCATTGAAGTGGTTCTTATCCTGTTGTGTGGTGGTGGCCGAGGTATCAGAATTGGGGAGCCCCATCTCAGCACCCCACATCCAGAGATTGGGATAGTGAAAAGTATTGAGGAGTGCCTGAAGTTTAGGACTCCATGTTATAGTCTGAGATCTCTGGGGGACAAGCAGCCCATACTACTGAAGTGGGAGAGGTGGTAACCTGCTCTGTAGATGAACATATAGTGAGGGTGGGTGGAGATATGCAGCCTGGAAGCGAAGAGATTGCTGGGACCCCCAAAGTGGGAGGGGAATGACTCAGCTCACCTCTAGGTGGGCCACGGTGAAGATGACAGGGTCCATGAGGAAGACGCGGCTGGACTCCTTGTTAATGGATGCCGCGATGACCTGTGAATTTACCACCAGGGAGGCACCACCCTGGCCACCTGCACCTGCTTCACCTGCCAGCTTCACTGTGGCATTCTCCGTGGACAGGAAGAGGCCCAGATTGTTGTAGAGGATGAATACAACTTTGACCACCCCTGGGGAAGATAGCGACAGTTGGATCGGCCAGTAGTCCCCAGCCACGGGGACCTCTGAAACCAGGCCACAGTCTAAGGAAGGGGGACTCAAGGACTTGAGGAACTCCTTTTTTTTGAGACAGAGTCTCATTCTGTTGCCCAGGCTAGAGTGCCATGACATCAAGCCAGTTCATAGAAACCTCAAATTCCTGGGCTCAAGTGATCCTCTTGCCTCAGCTTCCTGAGTAACTGTGACTACAGGCGCCTACCACAATACCCAGTGAGTTTTTCTGTTTTTAGTAGAAATGGGGTGGAGCTTCAGGCAACACACCCACCTCAGCCTCCCAGAGTGCTAGGATTACAGGTGTGAGCCCATTGTGCTAAGACCACTGCTTAGTTGTGAGCAGTGGGCCAGGATACACAGGTGCTGAGTCTTTGACAAACCCTCACTTGGGCATGACATTGGGCAAATTTCTAATCTCTCTGAGCCTTTGTCTCAAATGGCACAATCCTCTATGAGCTGTGAGGACCCACTGGGCTATTGCAAGCAGTAAGGCTCACCCCAATGTTCTGCAGGGCTTCAGGGGACCCACAAATCTCCTACAATTTTCATATTAGTTCGAGTGGATAAAAGCTGACAAAAGTTCAGGACTAATGTTCTCCATAAATGGAGTGGAGATACCAGCGCAGGACTAGGGGTCTGGGGGACACTGACCATTGCGGCTGTTCTGCTTGATGGTTTTGGCAGATAGCTGGATGGAGTTCTTTCTTGGGTACTCCTCCTGGGGGAACACCAGCTCCTGCACCTGGCCCTCCGTGTTCAGGACTGTGACCTCCAGGACTGTGGGGGCAGGGATGGCAAGGCACAGGCAGGTAAGGTTTGTACCCCATCCAGGGACTCAGGCTAAAGAGTGAGACCCAAGGTAAAGGGCAAGAGGGACCAGGGCCATCCTTTATGGTCTCTAGGCAGCCCCCCTCACAGTTCAAGATTCATGCCTGACCTTCCCCAGGGGTGACTGACAGTAACACTCACCTACATTCTCCTTGGCAGCCAAGAAGCGGGCAGGCTCCCTGACATTGTCAGCCAGGAGAAAGGCACCCTCCTCCAGGACATCCAGGAGCATGGTGGCCGTGTGCACCTGCTCTGTGGCATTCATGTCCTTCCAGGACTCAAGAGCCTCTGGCCGGAGCAAATTGTCCACTGTCTCTACCACAGCCTGTATGGGTGGGGGACAGCAGTGCTATGAGTCCCCCAATATTCTCTCATTCCTCAGAGTAGGCTCTGGGGGTCCACTCTCAACCTCCACCTCCCCATTTGGCTCAGTGAGCTGGAACCCATGGTCCTTATGCTGGGGACTCTCTGGGTCTCACCTTGATATAATCCTTGCAGGTCCTCTCTCGCTTGTGCATCTAGGGAAAGAGATGCAGGCAGTGTTAGGTTGGGCCTCTGGGCACTGCCCCCCTAATCCCAGCACTGTCATATGTGGGCCCTGGAGAGCTTGCTAGGCCCTCAGCAGGAGATACTCCTTGGGGATCTACAACCCCCAGGACTACCCAGGGCGGCACACCGGAGCAAGGCCCGGCAGCCCCTGGGATCCTGCCTTTCTTTACTTTTTGATAGTCTCACTTTATCACCCTCGGTAGAGTACCATGGTGTCACACAGCTCACAGCAACCTCCAATTCTTGGGCTTAGGTGATTCTCTTGCCTCAGCCATCCAAGTAGCTGGGACTACAGGCACCTGCCACAACAGCCAGCTATTTTTTTGTTGCAGTTTGGCTGGGGCCAAGTTTGAACCCGCCACCCTCAGTATATGGGGCCAGCACCCTAGCCACTGAGCCACAGGTGCCGCCCAGGTCCTGCCTTTCTGATGAAGTGCTGTGTGAGTGGCAGCCTGGCCCCACCTTGTTGTAGTTCTTCCCAGCTGACTCGCGTTCGATGGGCCGCAGGGCCTGCAGCTGGGCATCCAGAATGTCCAGAAGCTGCTCCATCAGCTTCACAGATGATGAGACATCCCCTGCATAGATGGAGCCCCGGGTGTGGCGGGCCAACTCACTGGCGATGTTAGCTGCATTCTCTCCGCTCTTGATCTGCATGAGGTTATGGGAGGAGGGGGGACCCCAGGTCTATCAGGGACCATCCTGTTCTCCCCAATGTTTTCTCTCCCCTCCCCCGAATATCCCCTCCGGCCCCTTTCTCTGCTTCCCCTTCTCCCTATAGGCCCCTTCCCACCCCGTCTGCCCTCTGTAGGCCGGGAGGAGGGGAGGGACCCCACAGTCCTGCCTTCCAGACCTGCCAGCCCATGTTTTGTCTCCCCAGTTGCTCTACTACCCATGCTGGGCCCTGGGCCCGAGCAAATGTGCCTGCCTGCAGGGGGGCTGTGGTGGCTGGTACCTTCTGGGCCACCTGGTTGACCCAGGGGGAGGTGCAGTTGCTGAGGTCAGGGCCCCGGGGGTTCCAGAGCCCCAGGGCTGGTAGACACTGGAAGGAGGCAATTCCTGCAGGGACAGACGGACAGGAACAGACAAAGGAGCCAAAGGGGAGGAGAGAAGGATGGGCCAATGAAGGAGAAAATGACATGACAGAGAGCAAAGGACATGTGGGCGAAGAGAGAGGTGAGGGGAACACGGAAAAACAGACATGAAGCAGGCCAGGCAGTCAAGAGAGGTGTTGCTTTCAGGTGACATAAGCCACCCCTCACTGTCACTGAGCTCTCTCTCTTGGTTCCCTTTTTGTCTTTGACTAACCTTCCAGCAAGGCCCATCAGAAGGCTCCCTTTCCACAAAGCCTTTTCAGACCCTCCCCTTGGACTCTAGAGCACTCAGCCCCCATCTTGCAACTGGCTGCTCCCAGGGCTGTCCCAGGTCTGCCTGAGGCCGGGAGTCAAGTCACTTCATGTGGGCTCCCCGTAGGCTGTGCAGGCGCAGCCTGGGGAATTGACTGAGTCACTATGCTAGGAACTCTGCTGGGCACTGGGGATGGCCTGCTCTCAGAAAGCCCCCGCTCCAGCAGGAAAGGCCACCTATATGTGCATCTGTGCTAAGCTGCTCATAGAACATGCCCCCCAGGCCCCCTGGCAGTCACAGTGAAGATAGCCCAGCTCTGTACTCACCTCGTGTGCCCTTGGGGCAGGGCCTCTCCACCAGCATGCCCTGCTGGGTAGCTGGCCACTGGACCCGCCGTACCTCTCGGGGCTCACAGAAAAGCTCAGGAGACACGTGCAGATTAGGCGCTGGAGGCCGCCGTGTGCTGGGAGCTGGGGCTGTGGCTGGTGGTAGGTCAGGTCCCAGCTGGTTGATGGCACCCACTGGGTGCGTGGTGAGGGGTGCCCTGCGGAGCGGGGTGGTGGCTGCGGGCGAGGCTGTGCTGGTGAGGGGTGTGGGCCGGGCTGTGGTGGTTGTGCTGAGGGGTGGGGAAGTAGCTGGGCCTAGAAGGGAGAGGGATATGAGACAGGGTCACCCCCATGCTCAGGACCCTGACAACTAAGCATGTTTCTTACCTCCTGAAAGTGAAAGGTATCCTGAGAACCCCTGGATCTGGGGACAGATCTTGCCCTGACCTCTCTGTGCCCATAGAATCCCTTATACCCATAGGACCACATAAAGTAGCAAAATGTGGTAAAAATCCACTTGTGTGTCCCCTGAGGTCTGAGAGCAGTGGCTGCTTAAGAGGCACCCAGAGGCTTTGAACACCACAACCTCCCCACCCCCGTTCTAACTCACTCTAGTCTCTGCAACCTCTCCTGGGGTCTCAGTTTCTCCTTTTGCAAATGAGGTGCTGTGACAGCAGCCTTGGAGACCCGAGGCTGCAGAGAGCTGGATTAGGGCAGTTGAGGCCTATGAGACTATGGGGGGCCTCAACCAAGGCAACAGCAGCAGCTTGGCTTTTCAGTTTCACAGACACTGGGCTTCCTTCACCCGAGATTTTGGTGGATTCAAGGACTAAAGATGCCCAAGCCCCCGTAAGTGGCAGGGTAGGTCAGTAGTCAGAAGCCAAGACCTGGGTTAATTCCCTGCCTGCTCAGTAGTACCACAGAATCTTTTGGAAAACAGGCAGAAGGATTCCTGTCTCATTGGTAAGTTGAAGTGCTTAGAACAACATCTGTCACATGCTGTCTCTTTTCTTTTACCTCCTGGGCTCACACCCAAACCTATCTCCAGATCCCCAAGAGTTCCCAGAGAGGGCTCCCCACTCTGGGGCACAGGAACACAAATCTAAATAGAAGTGACAAATGAAAGTTGCCGCCCACTCCCAATGGAGCCATCCTCACCAGCGCTGGGGTCGGGCGGCCCAAACTCCAAGCTGTAGCGCACCACAAAGTAGTTGTTCCACACGTAAAGCTGGTTGTCACGCGGGTTATAGTCAACAGAGGAAATGAACTGGTAGGGATTGGGGAAGGCGAGGCTGACAGGCTCCTCACGGTTAGCATTGGTGTTGAAGGCGTAGTCCACGCGGTTGCCGGCTGCCTCGCTGTCATCGTCCACATATACAGAGCGTAGCACGTACAGGACACCGCATACCATGAAGGCGTTGGATGCCGAACGCTTGTCATAGCCTGTCTCCCATGTGCCCTCGAAGCGCAGCGTGTAAGGATTGAGCTGGCTCACCACGAGTCGCCCATTGTTGCCCTCGGTGGCGTAGATGACCCACAACCCATTCTCGTCCACTGCCAGGTCGATATCAGTCTTGCCCCCCCAGCGGTAGGGTGAGGTGTCGTGGTAGTTGGCGGTGTTGATAACCGTCTCCCCGCTCTTGATGCGTGTCCGCAGGTCATACTTGACAATGTTGCGTGTGCGCTCCTTGTTGTAGAAGACCGCGCCATCGTACACCACGAAGCCGGTGCCATCCACACGGTTAGGTAGGCGGTAGGTGGTAGTGTGGCGTGCTGCCACGTAGTCCTCCCAAGAGGCGTACTCAGTCAGCGTGTCCGTGCGGTAGGGGACCCAGGGCATCACATAGATGCGGTCGCCCGCCTGCAGTGGGTCCTTGCACCAGGCGCCAGACTGGTGCTCCGACTCATGCGTGGACGTGGGCTCCAGCACCTTCTGCAGGGTCCCTGGGCATACGAAGACTGGGCAGGGCAGGGGGGCAGGGAGGAGGTAACAGAGGAGAGGTAGAGGCAGACAGGGAAAGAGGGGAGAGAGGCAAGTTGGTCAAGCTGCTGAGGGGGGACCCAGGTTGTCCCCTCCTGCTGCTGCAGTCATGGTTGCTTGGTAGGGCTGGTGATGGGAAGGGGGTTTCCGGATTGGGACCCCCCTCCCCCGCCCAGCCCAGCTGCCCCTCTCCCTGGAGGTGTGAACCCTGGAGGCCATTAAGAATGGGGTTAGTTGGGGTGGAGTGGTGCCCTTCCCCTTCCCTGGCTGCTAGAGACCCCACAGGCTGGGAAGGAGGGGTTTGGTAAGAACCCTCCCAGAGATGGTGTGGTGTGATTTAAGCTAGGGTGGACAAAGATTCTTCCTACTGCAGTCACTCCTAGCTTTGATGTCCAGCACCTGGTCCCTTCTCCCTCCTTTTGGCCCCCTAGGGAAGAGCTAGGGGTCCAGGGTCCCATCCTTCACCAACCACACTGGGACAGATTTTTTTTTTTTGTTTAAACTCCACTTTCTTCCTCCTGCAAAAATTGCAAGATAGTGATGTTCCCATACCCATTGTGGGAGTCAGGAGCGTCCCCTATTCCAGGGTGGGGAAGACATAGGGGCATCAACTCTCTCCCCAGGGTTCTGATGTATCTGTATCTCCCCCAACACCCAGTACCCACAAAGGCAGTAGCTGAGGAAGGGATTCCTAGAGGCAGCTCCCAGGCTAAGATAGGGAATGGAAGAGTCCAGCCCCTCCCTGAGGGCACCCAGCCCTGCCCCCAGCCGGCAGGGTCTATCATGGGGTCTGGCTCAGCAGTAGACACTGACACTGGTGCACAGGGAATGGGGGTAGGGACAGTGGAGAGGGATAGGACTCCCAGGAGGGGAGGGGAAAGGAGAGCTGCGAGGAGGGAAGAGAGACAAGGGTTGGGGGGCTGGCGAGGTCCTGGCTCCAAGGGCTGGGTGAGGGCGTGCTGGAGACCACCTGGGAAGAAAGGGTTAGTGCTGGTGGAGGAGAGAGGGGGGTGAGCAGAGAATTCACTCCAAGGCCCAGGCCCGACTGAGGGTCCCTCATGGGGGCAGTCCCAGGTCCGGCTCAGAGGGGGCAAGGGAGGGAACCAGGTGCTAGGATAAAGACCCAGCCCGCCCCAGCCAGGCCCCCCCCACCTCCCCTGCCCGGATCCCGATTTACCTGCAACCATCCCCGGCTCGGGAGGAGGGACCAAGGCATCGCTGATGTCAGAAAGGTGGGGGGCCCCGCCCCACCCCCCCATTCCCTGAAAAGGAGGAAAACCTCAACTGCATCTCGTTGGCCGCCGCTGGCCTGCCCACCCTTGCCCCGACACATCCCAGCGCCATCTACTCCTGGCCTCCCCTTGATGATGCAGTGGGGTTGGTGTGGCCAGGCCCCCTCCATCCAGGGCGACTGGCCCCCGCCCCCCCAATCTCCCTGTTAGCAGAACCCACAGGCAGGCTGGGGCGAGGTCTCCAGGGTGGGGATGGGAGGGTCTGCAGTGAATTCTCTGCTCCTGCTTGGCCTGCTGCCAAAGCAGCAGGCCCCATGGGGTATAGGGAAGGCTGGGACCTGGCACCGGCTTGGGCTGGGCGGCAGCCCTGGTGGCAGGAGGGGCTTGGGCAGGGACCACTCCTCCTCCTCACTTCCAGTAGGCCTGGTGGGTAGGGAGATACACAGCCCGCCTTTCACACCATGGGGACCACTTGGCTTAAGGATCTGAAGGCACAAAAACAGCCAGAAGCATGTCCTATTTTTGTAGAAGGGGAGCCTGGGGCACGGAGGTGGGCAGAAGCCAGAATGATCCTGGCTTAGGCCCTAGGACCCGGCCATCTCCTTGTCCCTGGCACCCCCAAGGGGTCAGGCTACATCCTGTGTCCAGCACACTGGTCTCTTCCCTTTTCCTCTGTGCCCCGGGTCTCCCATCTGCCCAAGCCAGGCCTCCCCGCAGGTGTGTGGCATATGAGGGGCTATGTCTGTGTGTGAAGGGGACAGTGGGAGATCTCAGAGCCTGACCTGGTAAGAGGGTGTCAGGGAAGGAAAAACATGGTTAGAGGTCACCCTGGGGGAAGGGGGAGAAGATGAGGGTGGGTCTGCCTGGGGCCTTGGACAGCAAGGACCCCTCCCCAGCACCAAGCTCCCAATACCTCCTCTTCTTCCCTCCTCCTCCCCCCACCTGCCCCACCCCTCCTTGAAGAGAAAATCTCCAATGCTGCCACATCCAAACCACCAACACGGGCCTGCAAGAAGAGCGGCTGGTGCCAGGAGAGAGAGAGAGAGGGAGAGTGCAGGGGTGCACCGAGGGGCAGAGCTCAGGCTGGCAGCCCAGGCCTCTCTGAGATGGGGATGGGGACAGGATGGGGAGGGGAGCAGCTCAGAGGAACCCCGCCCCACCTCCCTCACAGGGGATGCTCCACAGACCACCGTAATTTCAAGGCAAAATGGATCCAGCCTCAGTCCCTGCTGTGGCCTCAGATCTGTCGGTTTCCCAAACCTTCTGGGGAGGTTACAATCCCAGACAGATATCCCACCCTCAAATCCCTTCAGCTGCAGTGAGCACCCACCTCCCCCACTAATGGACCGCCCCATTCGCTGTGGAGTTCTCTACAAGAAATTATGGCGTTTGTGGAAGTCCCCAGACTGTGCCTCTCCCCCTCCCCTCTCCCTGGTCTTCTAACCACAACAGCCCAGAAGAAACCCTGACTGCAGCTTTGCAAGTGTGAAAGAAACAGAGAAAAAACGCTCCCCCACCCCACGCTCCCCCCACCATGAGGCCCACCCCCACCCTCTCACATTCATTTTTTTTGGTAGGCTACCCCCACCCAGGGCTGGGGACAGCTGACATCCCTCCCTGGGGCTGGGGCCCTCAGCTGGCCAGGAATAGGGGTTGGGGGTTGGGGGGCTGGTGCTCCATGTTCCAAAACAGCTCTGGGAAACGCTAAACCACAAGAACTTAAGCCACCAGGAGCCAGAGAGATAGGAGAAATCTGCTTCCCCAAAGGAAAACGAAGATGTCCCCTCCATCCCGCCTCCCTTGAACCAGAAACATGTTATAAAAAGGTACAGGGAAAAAGGAAGAGAAAAGAGAGAGAGACAGCTCACCCGGTGCCCCTCACCCTGGAGGGAGTCCCTCCCTCCCCACCCGCTTATAAACTTCTCCTGAAGGAGGCAAAAGAATATGAGAGAAGGCCAGGTCCCCTGCAAGGGCAGGGACCAGGAAGGAGGGACAGGGAGAGACAGAGAAAGAGAGAGAGGCATAAAGAAAGAGAGAAAAGCAGGCAGAGGGAGAGAGAAAATCCTGCCCGAGCTCAGAGAGGAGCTTCCGTGGATATCTGTAGGGTGCAGATGCCCGTGGCTGCACTGGGGCTGGCCCCACCGGGGAGGACACGCCGGGGTGGGGAATAGCGACTGGACCAAGTAGGGGTTGGGGAAGAAGAAGGGGCCAGGAGAGTAGGGCGGGTGACATAAGTATGGCACAGGTAGAACAAAGTGTGAGTTAGGGGTTAGCATTGGTAACAGTGCGTTTACCTTTCTGCTCCACTTCTACTTTAAGCATCGGAAGAGAGAGAGAAAACAAATTGAAAAAAAAAATGTGCAAGAAAAAAAGAGAAAAAAGAGAGATTAAATTGCTTTTGTTTCTTTTCTGGCAACATGCCCCCTTTTTCCTTTCCTTCTTTATTCCTGCTTCCCCAACCCCTTCCGTAGTAGTAGCATCAGATTGGCCCCCACCCCCAAGTCCCTTCCTCTGGGGTAAAGTGGGGCGAGAGGGTGCCAGGGAGACAGTCGGGGAGGTGGGTGAGGGGTACGGGGCCACACGGGAGGAAAGAGACAAAAAGAGACACCAGGTGTGTGGGGAGAGGACAGGTAGACAGGTGGACAGACCCCTCAGGCAGGTGGGCAGGGAGGGGGGACCCCCAGCTAGGAGATGGGGTCTGGTTGGGGGGACACCAGGGAGTAGTGGGGTGAAAAGGCTAATCAGCTCCTCTCCCACCATGCCTGCTGCCTTCCTGCTGCTAGAACCAGGGGCCCAAGGGGATGGGGTTCAGGGTCTCCCAGGGTGCCTCCCTGGCTTAGAGAATAGGCTGAACCCCTTCCCCTTTGTGCTTGCTGCCCCAAGTCCCGCTGAGTCACCCCCAGACCCTTACAACCCAGAAAAAGCAAACACAGAGAGAGGGTGGCAGAGCCAGACACAGAACAACAGAGAGGGAGACAGGCAGATGCACCTGGGGCTCAGAGAGAGCCAGGGCAGGGGAGACAGGCAGAGAGGTGGTAGGGCAGGTGACACAGACTGGGCAGGATAGCTGGTGGGGGCACAGACATGCTCCCACACTCGCTCCCCCCGGGGCAAGCCAAGGAGGCTCAGCTTCCCTGCTCGGCCCAACCCCGGGCCCAGGGCCCCCAGAGCCAGCAGCACTGTGCCTGCCTGCTGCCCAGTGGACGGGAGCACCTGGGGGAGGAAAGGGAGTGGTTAGGCTGTGCTCAGCTGCAAGGCAAATCCAGCGTTAGTTCGGCTTATCCAGCGTGGAGGGGTCCCCACACATCCAGTGCCCCCTCCCTGCAGAAACCCCTACCACCCACCCCTCACCCACCCTCACCAGCACTGGGGTCACCCCAGCCTCTTAAGCCCTGGGCCAGCCAGCTGCCCAGGCCGCTCCCCTCCAGGCTTTGTGTCCCTGGCCCTCAGGAACCTCTGGGGGATGGGCCTGTCTTTGAAGGGCTCAGCAGGGAGCTCCGCAGGGGCAACCTTTGGTTCCCTTCCCAGTGCCTGACACTCAGGAGGTGCTCAGCAAACATTTGGGGTACGAGTGGGTGCTCAGACTCCCTGTCCTCTCAGCTACTTTCTGTCCCTCCTTCATAACCCCAGCCCCTTTCCTCTGGAGGATGAGGAGCCAGCTAGGTCCCTCAGCTCTGCCCCAGATATCCACCGTGTGCATGTGTGCACGTGTGTGTCCTGTCTTCCGGAGGGCTCAGGCTAGCTCTCCCCCTGTCCTGCCCTCTGTCCCCAGAGCCCTCCTGGTCCCTGTAGGTTATGCCTCCTGGACCACATTCAGGGGCTTAGTACTAAGGTCTCTCAGCAGCTCTTCTCTCAGGCCCTCCAGATTTTTTCCTGCTTCATCACTTGAATGCCATCTACTTGCCTTTTTTTTTTTTTTTTAATTAAATCATAGCTGTGTACATCATCTACTTGCTTTAAACTCCACTTGGACCAGGGAATTTTTCTTGCCCTTTATCTTACTTGTCCCAAGGGAGTTAGGTTCATCATCTGTTGCAGTTTTTATTTTGATGACCACAGAAGTAAAAATATTTGGTGAGAGACATTATGAGTAGTCCTAAAAAACGAGATGAGTAACAAGTGTCCCATGTTTGCAAGGTGCCAGGACCTATGCTAGGCACCACACAGGCAATCTTTTGAGAACTGTCTATAGACGGGAGCTTTGTCTATACAGGCCCAATGAAGTGAAGCCAGATGGTCAAGGCCACATGGCTGGCAGAGGCAGGAAATGCCTTCTTTGCACCTGTGGCTCTGGGCACATACAAGCTTTACCCACATTGTCTCTACCTTCACAGAATCCCTGGGATGGCTTTTGATTTCTCCCTCCTCATCACAGGTAAATGAACGGGCTCAGCTGGCTAAAAGATCATCCATACCATTACTGAGCACATTCTGAACCAGGCATAGGTCTGGGCGCTGAGGGGTGAAGATGGAGACTCTGCCCTCAGGGAGTTTATTATACTCAGCATTCAAAACTCTGACACTACGAGTGAACTCTGTGGCCGGCCCTGGGCCAAGTGCTTCTCATGTATCATCTTATAGACTCCAGCCTCCTACAGTGACCCAGAGAAATTAAGTCACAAGCTCAAGGTTTCAGAGCCAGAAAAATTCAAGAGCCCAGTTGAGCCTCACACTCAGGCCCATCTGAATTTCCCTCTGTGCTAAGCTCACTGCCTTTCACCTGCCTTCCCTGCTGCCCCAGCCATGGGGATGGGCAGTGTCCCCAGTGCTGTGGGGAGGCTTCAAGGAGGAGATGGGCGAACCCCCTCAGATGGCGGCTGAAGTCCACAGGTGCTGAAAGGAAAAGGCAAGAGGTAAAGAAGAAAATTATGGAAGCACATAAGGGATCCTACTTCCCCCAGCGTCATCGAGTCACCTGCAAGGAGAAATCAAAGGTTGGGGGGCAAAGGCTGCAGTGGGAGGGGAGAGTTACAGGGTCTCTTAGTCCCCTGCCCCTGCCCACCACACTAAGACACCCTGGTGGCCCTGCCTCCTCCCCCTCTGCCTGAAAACCCCACCTCCAGGTTGGCTACAAGGAGTCTGATAGGGGAGGAAAGGGAAGAGGTGATGGGGAGAAGGGAGGGAAGAGAGAGGGTAGGAAAGAAGGGCAATGTTAAGGGCAGGGTACTGAGGAGGAGAGACCCTGTCTTGCTCCCCTTTGCCAGGTGTAAGACAGCTAGGCTTCTGGCTCTCCATATCACATTCCTCAGAATTCCTGGAGGCCACCCTCAGTCTAACATGGCAGCACTTCCTCTGGAGATAGGAAGTGCTATCATGGCAATGGCCAAACCAATGGGGAGATATGAATCTGTTGGTAATGCCCCAGCCCTTCACACCAGATCTGCTACCAGGCCTCAGAGCGTGATCTGCCTCTTTTACGAGTGTACAATCCAACTTCCACGACTGGGAAGAGCGGTAGTGGGGGCATGTGGGGAGTGAGGTGATGAGAGGAAGGAGAGGGAGTTAAAAGAAGCAGCTGCATGAATGAGAGGGAGGAGAAGGTGCCTGCAGGGGCTCAAGAAGGGAAGGGTATGAACACAGCAGGGAGGGAGACAGATGAGAAAGGTAGAAAGAGCAAGGGAGAAGAGAGATGTAAACGTGCCAAGCAGAGCTCAGGAGTGTGGTCTGGGGGCGTGTAAATGAGCAAGAGGCATGTAAGATAAGTGGGCTGGGGAGCTGGACAAAGTACCTCCAAGATGGAGCAGAGTCTGTGAGGCAGGGGAGGAGGTACTGAGTATAAACCAGGGTATCTGGAAGAAGGAAGGTGTGAGGGAGAGAGCAGGCCCACTGTCCCCTCCAGCCCCCATGCATGCATGTACATGTGTGGTGGTGGGTCAAGGTATCTCCTCCTCGATTGCTCCATGGGGGGAGGGCCCGCATCTGCACAAGGAACAAGATGACTCACTGTAGGGGACACAGTCGTACTGCACCTCCAGGTACTTGTAGGTCCCAGGACAGGGGTCAGGAAAGGCATCAGAACCGGCAACCACCACACACTGGGTACGATTGTTACACCTGCAGGGAAGAGACAGAGTGCTGAGAAAGAGACCCCACTCCAGAGGGCCTGGAGGGTCAAGAGAGGAACAGACCCCCCAAATTGGGAAGGTGCCATGGAGCTGGAAATCAAACTCAGAGGCCTCATGTGCACATCATTTTCTGTTTCCTGCCTGTCTCTTTTCTACCAAACATAGTTTTTCTATTTTCAGCCTGGGCACAGTGCTCAGGGCTAGGATGAAGGCATTACTTCACAAGCAGTGCTTTCTTGGTCATCCCTTATCATTCTCATTCTGAGTGCTGCTGATACTATTACATCTCTGGCATTTTTTAAGAATTTGATTGATAGATTGATTTTTTTGAGATAGTGTCTCACTCTATTTCCCAGACTAGAGTGCTACAGCATTAGCCTAGCTCACAGCAACCTCAAATGCCTGGGCTCAAGTGATCCTCCTGCCTCAGCCTCCCCAGTAGCAAGGACTATAGGCTCCTACCACAATTCCTGGCTAATTTTTTTATTTTTAATGGAGACAGGGTCTCACTCTTGCTTAGACTGGTCTCAAACTCCTGAGCGCAGGTGATCCTCCTGCCTTAGCCTCCTGAGCAGCTGGGACTATAGGTGCCCACCACAACACCCCCCCCCCAACTTTTCTACATATATATTTTTTGAGACACAGTTATACTTTATCACTCTCAGTAGAGTACAGTGGCATCATAGCTCACAGCAACTTCAAACTCTTGGGCTCAAGCAAGCCTCTTGCCTCAGCTTCCCAAGTAGCTGGGACTACAGACGCCAGTCACAATGCCCAGCTATTTTTACAGCTGGGGTCTCACTCTTGCTCAGGTTGGTCTTGGCCCCCCAGAGTGCTAGGATTACAGACATGAGCCATCATGCCTGGCCTTAATTTTTCTATTTGTTTGTTTGTTTTGCAGTTTTTGGCCAGGGCTGGGTTTGAACCCACCAACTCCGGCATATGGGGCCAGAGCCCTACACCTTTGAGCCACAGGCGCTGTCCTAATTTTTCTATTTTTAATAGAGACGGAGTCTCACTCTTGCTCAGGCTGGTCTTGAACCCCTGAGCTCAAGCAATCTTCCTGCCTTGGCCTCCCAGAGTGCTAGGATTACCAGTAAAATTCGACTTTGAAGCCTCAGCATTGTTCACTGAAGAGGAATACATGTGAAACCATGCATATAAAGTGGTGTCTTTGCAAACATACTCTCAAGGAAATGCTCCAGCTATGTACACCTCAGACCATCTTATGGACACATTCCACCTTTTGGACAGTGCAACCGTGAGGACTGGCAGCCAGAGCAGCCAGAAGAGAATGGGAAAAGCCATTCTGGAGGAGTCTGACTAAAATGTAAAGGAGAATCTATTTAACAACAAAAAGTTGTGCGGCTCTGCTGTGTGTCCCTACAGTCAGGGTCCTCCTTTCTTAGAGCAGGCTAAGTCTAGCTCAGGCAGGCTGTGGCCATACAGGAGGAAGTAGTATGAGAGGCTTCCCAACAGGTATGGGGAGTGAGGGTCCCTGTGTCTCCCCTTCAACCCTGCCCTTAACCAATATGTGCTGAACACTGACGCAGAAACTCAAGAAAGGGCTAAAGATCCGGCATGGAGGGAGAAATAAAGAAGAGGGTGGGGAACAGGACACAGGAGGGTCTGTCCACATCCACTCACCTCAGCTGGGACACAGGCCTCAAAAAGTTACAGTTATCATCTACCCCAGGAATCCCCATTCTTGGATATGTACACTCGGCGCCTCCCTCACTCTGTGATTTCACTTTTTATAGTTTTAGTTACCTGCAGTCAACCTCGGTCCAAAAATATTAAATGGAAAATTCTAGAAATTAATAATTCTTAAGTTTTAAATTGCATGCCATTCTGATTAGCATGATGAGATCTCATGCTTTCCAGGACACGTCCACACTGTATCTGCTACCCGCCCATTAGTCACAGTAGCCGTCTTTATTATTATATCTGTCACAGCACTGTAGTGCCTGTGTTCAAGCAATTCTTATTTTATTTATTAATACTTTACTAATAATAACTTAATTATCAGGTTTTTTTCTTTCTTTTTTTTTTTTTTTTCAGAAAAGGTCTGGCCGTGTCACCCCAGCTAGAGTGGGGTGGTGTCATCATATCTTACTGTACCCTCACACTCCTGGGCTCAAATGATCCTCTTGCCTCAGCATCCTGAGTCCCTGGGGCCCCAGGGGTGTGCACCACCACAACTTGCTGACTTTCTTTTTTTTGTAGACACAGAGTCTTGCTATTGTCTAGGCTGGTCTCTAAGTCAAGCAGTCCTCCCACCGTGGCCTCTCAAAGTGCCATGATTACAGGTATGAGCCACCGAGCCCAGCCTAATTATCAGTTATTGTTGTTAATCTCTTGCTGTGCTTACTTTATAAATTAAACTTTATCTTAGGTATGCATAGGGGAAAAACATAGTAGATATAAAGTTCCATGCTATCTGTGGTTTTAGGCATCCACTAGGGGTCTTGGAATGTATCCCCAGAGGACAAGGGGGGGACTGCTGTACCCTAAAGAACTTAAAGCAGCTGTTTAAGCAAATCCTCATACGTGCACGTTCACAGTAGGGTTATTCACAATTACCAAAATGTAGAGATAATCCAAGTTGGTTTATTCACCAACAAGTGAATAAACAAAACATAGCATACCCATATAGTAATATTATTCCTAAAAAGGAGTGAAGCAACAATATACACGACAACATGAACGAAGCTGGGAAACACAATGTGGAGTGAAAGAAGCCAGGCACAGGCGGCCACGTGGTGTATGACTCCCCTTACACGAAATGCCTGGAACAGGCAAATCCACAAAGACAGAAAACAGGTCAGTGGTTGCCAGGAGCTAGGGTTGGGGGGAAATGGGAAGTGAATGCTAACGGGGATTGGGTTTCCTTTTGGAGTGATGGAATGTTCTAGAAGTAGGTAGAAGTGGTCTGCTTATACAACACTGTTGATGTGGCTAATGCCACTGAATTATTTTTTAGAGGTAGGGTTTTGCTCTGTTGCCTAGGCTGGAGTGCAATGACGTTGTCATAGTTCCCTGATGCCTCCAACTCCTGATCTCAAGCCATCTTCCTGCCTCAGCCTTCTTAGCTACTAATATAGGCACCTGCCGCCATGCCTGGCTAAATTTTTAAGTTTTTGTAGACACTGTTTTACTCTGTTGCCCAGGCTGGTCGTGAATTCCTGCCCTTAAATGGTCCTCTAGCCTCAGCCTCCCAAAGTGCTGGTATGACAGGTGTGAGCTACTGGGTCCAGCTGAATTATTGACTTTAAAATGGTTAACTTTAGTCCATTAAAAACAAATTGCACTATCCTGCCAATTCAAAATAAATAAAGTAAATTAGTAAAGAATTAAATAGTGTTTGTTTTTTTGTCACTTCACTAAAAAAGGAAAAACATAAAGAAAAACCCACTGGGCTTCCAGTTGGAGACTCCCCTCCCTTGTAGGCAGAAGTGCACGTTACCTAGTTCCGGCCAATGAGGTGGGAGTTAGCATGCTGAAGAGCCTTTTAAGGGCTGGGCTCTGGGAGGAACAGAGACAGGGGGTTGGTGTTAGTGCCTAGTGTTTTTCAATGCTCATCTAGTTTAGGTGCATGTATTTATTCAGGGGTGTCCTATCAGAGCAGCTTAACTATAACCTTAACTAATGCAAAGACCTCCATGGTTTTGACAGTACAGCTGTAGGGGCAGGAGACTAAAGGCAGAGGAAGCAGGACTGAGACTCTCCCAAGTCCTTCCTTTTAGATGCGGTTCCAGAGGCCTCATCACACTCCCTGCTCCCTCTACTCCCTCCGCTGCAGGAACTGAGTGTTCTCCATGGGCAACAGAACTGGGCCAGATGCAGTACTAGGTACTGGAGAAATGTGAAGAGTAACAGTGCCCAGAGCTGGTACTGAAAGAATGAGGAGCATTTGGGGAAGCAGGAGGAAGGGATTCTAGGGAAGCAGGGAAGGGGCACGGCCTCAGCAAAGGCTGGAAGGCTGGACTGGGAATGCCCAGTCAGGAGTCAGGAGATAGGAAGGGGGATTGCTGGCGGAGGAAGGGATGGAAGTTTGAGAGAGAAATGGTGAGTGAGGAAGTCTAGCCCAGCCCGCCTGTCTCAGCCACATGACCACACCCATTCCCTCCCATAACTCTCTCGTGAAGCTTGCAGTAATACCCCCCCAACCACATAGTGATACTTTCTGAGCTGGCCCCAGCTCTTCTTCCCTCTGCCCTTCCATGCTCCAGGACCTGCACTCTCACAGACATTTGTCAAAAATCTTATAGGTACCTGCTGTGTACCTACCTGCCTGTGGACACAGCAGTAATAGATAAAACTCCCTGTCCCATCGGGGGCTGACAGCCCAGTAAGGGAAGACACAAAAGAAACACAATAAAGAGGCAAAATATCAGAAATGTGGATGGAAGGTAGGGCTAGGAGAGAGGAAGCAGGAAAGGGGGTGCTGCAGTTGTAGAGAGGGTGATGAGGAAGGCCTCGCGAGGGATAGTTAGGTAAAGAGAGCAAAATGTAAGGGGAGGAAGGAGCCACGCAGATGTCCAGGAACACAATTCCAGAGAGAGGGAACAGCCAGCGCAAAGGCACAGAGGAGGCCCTGAGCAGGAAGATGCCCAATGTGTGTCTGTCACACACGAACACTCATCCACACCCACACACCTGCTGACACTTAAAGTGCTCACACACTTAGACACATTCACAAACACACACATTCCTGCACAAGCAAGACCCTGTCTCACTAAATAAATAACTGAATGAATGAAGATTAAAGGTGAATGGGGGATGCCAGCCAGGAGACCAGGGCTGGAGTGAGCCTACTCACCTCTGTGACATGATCTTGAAAGCGTCTGGCAGGTAGCACTGCACATTCTCCATCTGAAAAGGGTCAGCATCGCAAATCTTGTCATCCGTCCGCCCATAGTTGGCATTCTCCACCATGATGACATCGCTGCCTGGGCACCGAAGCTCAATGGGGTATCCTTCGCATGCCAGCTCCCGGCGCATCAGCCCGAACGGAAGCCCGGCCCGGCTCAGGCCTGCAAGAAGGATGCGGGGATGGTTGTTGTGTCATGCTTAGGGGTGCCCAGGCCAAGAGGGGAAGACCCTGTTGGCTGCCAAGGTGCCACTTGCAGCTTGGTTGTTTCTGGGAAGCTGGTGATGTGAACCTCAGTTTATTCAGCTATAACATGGGCTTTTTGATCTGCCCACCTGTGTAATAAGGACTTACTCCAAACAAAAAAGAGTCTGGCCTTTGCCCTCAGCTCCTAGGAAGTGAAATCTAAGCCCTTGGAATGTCCTTCCTGATAAGAGCGTCTCTTTTCCTGGGCCTCATGGGCCACATCAGATAGTCTGTAGTAACTTATGGGTTGAACTGTGCACCCTGCAATTCATATGCTGAAGTTTTCACCCCAGTTCCCTGAGAATGTGACCTTATTTGGAGGTAGGGTCTTTATAGAGGTAGTCAAATTTATTTATTTATTTATTTTTGGAGACAGAATCTCACTTGGTCACCCTGGGTAAAGTGCTGTGGCATCATAGCTCACAACCTCAAACTCCTGGGCCAAACAATCCTCTTGCCTCAGCCTCCTGAGTAGCTGGGACTACAAGGCGCTCACCAACACCCAGGTAGTTTTCTATTTTTAGTAGAGACAGAGTCTTGCTCTTGCTCATGCTGGTCTTGAACTTCTAAGCTCAGGCAATCCACCTGCATCGGCCTCCCAGAGTGCTAGGGCATGAGCCACTTAGCACTTAAACATGGGCATTAGGGTAAGCCTCAATCAAACATGATGGGGGTCCTTATAAAAAAGGGAAAATTGGGACAGTGAGATGGGCAGAGGTAAGATGATGTGAAGGCACAGGGAGACAATGGCCATCCTCCAGCCCAGGAGAGAGGCCTTAGAAGGTGCCAACCCTACTGACGTCTGGACCTCAGGATACTTGCCTCTGGCAGTATGAGACCATACATTTCTGTTTTTAAGCCACCCAGTCTGTGCTACTTTGTTTTAGATGAGCTAGCAAATGTACACAATAACAATATAACTTAGGGTGAGAACTTTGGGTCACCTGGTATCAGCTGACCTCTGGATGGTCTGGAGCTTAAGGTCAACCACGTGGATGGTCAACCATGTCTACACGACAAGCTCCAATGAGGACCCTGGACACTAGAAAGAAGAAGAAGAAGAAAAAAAAAAGGACCCTAGACACTCAGGCTCAGGGCAGCCCCCCGGGCTGGAGGTACACCATGCGTGTTTTCATATGCCACTGCTAGGGGGTTAACGCTTTCTACAGCTCCACTGGCCTGGCCGTGGACAACTGGAAGTTCTGTCCAGGAAACTTTGCTGAACTTGGCCCTGTGTGCACCTCTTCCCTGGCTGATTATAATCTGTACCCTTTCTTTCATTGTGGTCAACTGTTACTGTGAGTGTAATATCTGCCATTGGCTTGAGGGTGGTCTGGTAGACCCCTAAACTTGCAGAGGGTGTCAGAAGTGAGTTAGTCTAGGGATTTTCCTTACTTCACACCACCCTACACACAGAGCAAAGCCCAAGAATGTGCTTAAGTTTCTAGAGGAAACCACAGAGATTGGCTGTGCCACGTCGCAGCTGACAGGGCAGCTGTGGTGTGGCTCAGGGACCCGCAGCATTGCCTGGTTCAGAATGCAGATTCTGGGCCTTGTGCTGAGTCTCCTGAATCAGAATCGCTGCAGTGAGGCCAGGAGCTTCTGGGGCTATGTGTCCACCAGATGAGTCTGATGCATGCTCAAGTTTGCACAGCCACTGCTGTAAGTTCTGCGAGTTTCAGTTTCCCAATGTGGAAAATGGGCGTCTGTCCAGCATCATACCATAGGGATTCCATGTTCTAGAAAATGCTCTTTAAGGAAGTGTTGAGCATGGTGCCCTGCTCAGGTGCCTTGGTGATTCCCAATTATTATCTGAGAGACCTTCTAGGGTCACTGTGACAAGTGACTGTCACTGTGACAAGGGTCAAGTGACATGCCCAGCTCCGGGTGTAGGCGATACTATTCCATGTCAACCATTACCCTGTGCTACTCAGGGACTGAGAGCTTGGCTTGGGAGCCTGACAGCTGGCTAGGGTTGGAATCCTGGCTCAGCCACTCCCTGGCTGTGTCCTCATCCAAGTCACTGACTGTCTCTGTCTCTGTGCCTCTGTCCCTCCCGTGAGGGGCAACGAGAACAGTTCCCATCTCACAGGCTGTTGCAATGGATCTGGGGTATTAATGTTTGTGAGCCATACATGGTGAGATGATCTGAATGCTAATTACTGTTATTATGAATATTATTAAGGTGGTTAGTCTTTGCACAACAGCAGTGGCTTGGCATGGTGTATGCCAGCCGGGCAACACCTCCTGGGACACTGGTCCCAGCTGGACCTTGCAGGTTGATGGTGGGACGCAGGGATGCTGGCTTATAGGTGCAGGGAATGACTGCCTCTGGGTTTCATGAGGGCAGTTATGCACGGTGGCAGCAGAGCCAGGCTTTTTCAGAGATCTGGTCCTCCCGAAGCCAACTGGATACCCAAGAGTATGGCGGCTAGGCCCTGGGGGGTTTTTGGGGGTGAGTTGAGTCCCAGTGAGGGGAAAGTTTTACATGTGTTCCTCTAGCACCATCTGCCTCCTCATCTAATTTTAGCCTTCCCAGGGCTGGGAGGGAGGCCGGGGGTGGAGGGATGGCTCAGATGGACCTGGGGGTGGAAGTGGCCCCTTCTGGGCCAGCTGGGGCTGTGGGGCAGGACCTGGATGGACAGAGAACATGGTACCAGGGGAGTGAGGCTTCTGGCTGAGGAGAAAAGTGCCAAGGCCCCAGGGCATGGCCAAAGTCCCCTTCACTTTGGGAGCTGGAACAGGGTCCACCACCCGTATCCTTCAGACAGGGGTGGTGGAGCAGGCAGGGGGCACAGCACAGGGTGAGGGGCCAGACCAGTAGGCCCCTTCTCTCTGCCCCTCTCTTCTTAAACTTGCCCCCACCTGGGCCTTTCATGAGGACAGTAATTGAGTAATTGATGAGGGTGGGCGGGCAGGCTTGGGGCACTAATTGTGGTGTGTGCAGGATCCCAGGGCCAGCATAGGGCTGAGCTGGGTAATTAGTTGTTTTTAAATAAACGTCAGCGGGCATACTTTAATTAAGCCTTCTTCCCAGTGAGAGCCTTGGAGATGTAATCACAGGGAGAGAGAGAGACAGACACACAGGGAAGAACATCGGCTCACCAGGAAGGCCTGTCCTGGTCGCAGGGGCTACAGTGGGATGGTTGTTGGTGCCCTGGCCTGGCTGACTTGTTGAGGGTGAGGGGATGGTCCAGGACAGCCAGGGGGCCACTAGGCACCCTTGGTGGCTTTAGAGGGTACGGTGAGTCTTCCTCCACCCTGGTCCAGCCATGGTCTTAGGTGGGGTAGGTGCTATGGTTCTTCTCCAAGTGGTCAGAAGAGATTTCCATATTTCATCTTCCCTCTTAAAAGCTGTGGCCCCTCCCCCGTCCCAGCAGCACCTACCTTGGGTGGCTGAGGTGACCAGGATGGCAGTGACACACAGACTCCAGAGCACTGCGGCCAGGCGGGCCATGGTGGCAGCCAGGGGCACGTCCGGGACTCTCAGTGGCCTGTGTAAGGGGCCTTGCCCCGCATCACCTGGTGGACACCACAGCCTGGCCCACCAGCCTAGGGGAAGACAGGGAGAGTGAGGGAGCGCAGAGGCGTCCAGGCTACTCTCTTCTCCTACTGCTAGCCAAAGACTTCGGTCCCGCAGCCTCAAGGGGTTGACATTCAACTTACAGGGCCCTCATCCAAGGCCCGTAGCTACACTGCACCCCCTTCCTATATCCTGGCAAAAAAAACCATCCATCTTGGTACCTCTGACCAGATTTCCACTTTTCCCTGCTAGAAGCTCCTTCTGGAGGCAGTTCATCAAGATGTCCCAGGAAGGCCTTGGACACCCCCAAGCCTCTTCTCCACCCCCAAACCCTGACCTCCCCACTCAGCACCCTCACCCATGAGCAAGGAGGAAACTAAAACTGTTGTCTTCCTAGGTTGGGACCCGGGCAGGCTGACCCACCCACCTTTCAGACTCCCAGTCTTGGGCATGAATCCAACCCCCAGCCCCAGGCCCCCTGCACTCTGGTGGCTCATTAGAATCCAGCTGGCTGGCACCACAGATGGAGAACCAGGGACCCCTGAGTCCCCTTTTTCCCCAGGGTAAACTGGAGACCAGTGGGTGGTGTGAGGGGGGATGCTGTCCTTCCTGGGGGACCTGGGATATACAAGGGAGGACGGGTGCTGTGCCCCCCCCAACCTCCTTTGTCCCTGGGCATAGTGGCTCTGTTTCTTCCTACCTCCCTCTCAGGGGCACCTTCTCACCTCCCTTACTGCCCCAGTTTCCTGAGGTCCTCTTAAAATTGCACGCCCAGATGTCCACCCTTAGCTTTTTCCTTAACTCCACCCTGGTTCCCCAGGTGTGGCCCCAGACCAGTGGCATCAGTCCCTGCGGGAACTTGCTAGACACACACTAAGTGGGGCCCTCTGTCTTCTCTGGCCGTCACCACAGCCTGTCCTATCCTGGGCTTTGCTAGTGTCTCCACTACTGAGCTGATGCTTTCCAGATCTCTCATTTCCAGTCTGGAATCTCTCAACAGAGCCCCAACTACTGTTTCCCCCAAAACCAAAGCCCTTGTGAAGTCTAACAAATGGCTAGTGAGCTCCCCGAACTCATTTCTGTTACTCCTGGGCCCTATACACCAGGCTCTAGGGCAGGGCCTTTGCACTTGTTGCTTCTGCCCGTCTTTGTCCAAATGTAACTATTATCTGGTGTATGAAATGTTCCCTTCCCAGGGCAGGGATCATTAAATTGTTTTATTCATGGCCCATATACCCAACTTTAAGAACAGGCCTGGCGCATAGTAACAAATTACTTGTCAAATGAATCTCAGACCCTAAGAATCTGTCCTGATTCCTCACCTTTCCTGCAGTCCCTGTTAAAGGCACCATAAGCACATCCTATAGGCTCTCTGCCCGCAAAACATCTCACCAACCTGCAGGTTTCTGGCCTACAGCACCCCCAACAACCACCATCGCATGACACCTAGCTGTTGTCCTGGCCTTCTTCCTGGTCTCCTAGACTGCCTCCCAATCTACCAGCTACTCAGAGCTAAGGGACATTGACCCAAGCATTAACCTTCCTTTGCTTCTCTATTAGGGTCTTGGTTTCTCACCACAGCCTTGAGGACATGAGTGATCTGCTGCCATCAAGCCCCCTGGCTCCTCCCTCCTGTTCCTAGAACATTCCAACTCCAGCCTCCTCCTCTTCCCTCCCCCCCCCCCCCCCCCAAGACTTTGCCTGGGCTGTTCCCTTTGCAAGCCTCTCCTAAGATCCCCAGACATCAGCTGCAGCTTCTCATGCAGGGCTCAAGCACAAGGTCACCCCAGCAGATGATTTACCCTGCCCCCCTCCCCCCCAAAAAAAGACCCAGAATCCACCTGCTGTCCTCATCTGCCACTGTTTTCCCTGTTTTATTTGGTTTTCTTTGTCTGTTTTTGAGACAGGATCTTGTTCTGTCACTCGGGCTGGAGTGCTGTGACATCATAGCTCACAGCAACCTCAAACTCCTGGGCTCAAGCGATGCCTCCCAAGTAGCTGGGTCTACAGGGGTGAGCCATCATGCAAGATTTTTTTATTTTTGCAGAAACAAAGTCTTGCTATGTTGTGTTGGGATTATAGATGTGAGCCACTACACCTGGCCCTTTTCTCTGCTTTTAATTCACAGCTCTCACCTGCACCTAAAATGACCTTTTTTATATTGGCAGATCTGTTGTCGGCCTTCCTCACAAGAATATAAACCCCTTTAGGGAGGCAGGAACTCGGTACAGTTCCTCGATAAAAGATCAGAGAGGCACATCCACGGAGCAGGAATAACCTCCTCCACATCTCGGTCTCCTCACGTGAGAAATGAAAGGTAGTATCTGCTGGGCAGCCCTGAATACCTGCTCCCATGCCTACAGCAACTCTCTGTCTCATCCCCACAGCCCACGCCTTCAGGAAGTCCCCACTCCACAACCATGTGTCCCCTGGCAGCCCTGACCAGACTCCGCCTGTGGCACTTCTGAATCATTTGATAACATTTCACATTGGGAGAGGGGAGGCTCCCTTCGTTATATTAACTTCCTTATTTCTGTCATAGCCGTGATCAAGTTCAGGGGAGGCACTGATCCCAGCTTGGCAAGTACTCCTCTCAGGCTCTTGGAGTGTTCTTTCCCCTTGCACCAGGAAGTTCAACTGCTTAGGTGAAGTTAAAATGATGGGGAGGCCACCAGATAGCAGGGTCTGGAAGCAGACAAACCACTTGAGTCTAAATCCTGACTCTGCCTCATACCTGCTGTGTACTCCTGAGCTTTTCTTCAGCTTCCTGGCCTACAGTTCCCCAGCTCTGCAGATTTGCAGGGTACTAGTAAGGACAGCAGTCTACCTGCATGTTGGGCCAGAATAGGATCCATCAGAGGGTGCTGTTTGTAGCAGGGTGCCAGTCAGAACACGAGGAACAACCATCTGAAAGGTGGAGGTCCTTCTGCCCCTCCCAGGCTACACCCTGGAATGCTGGGTCCCCAGATGGAGTCCTGGGGCTTCTTCCCCATCCAGCCTCACACCTTTAGACAGCTCCTATACTGCGATGACCACTGCATTTGCCCTGCAGCCCTGCCCCTCTCTCACCACCTACATCTCCATCAGGGGTCTCCAGGGCACCTTTAGTATGACCACCCATCCACCCATATCAGCACAAACCCCAGAAGTTAAAAACCCTTAACTTCTTTCCCTTACCCCTAAACCCACCTCAGGAGTAAGTTCTGGTCTGTCTACACCTCTAGAACATGCCAGCATTCGTCCACCTATCTGTCCTCAGCATCTGCCTCTCTAGCCCTGAGCCCTGACCACTTCCCAACTGCCCTACAGCCCGCCTGTCCCCAAAGTCTAGGATCTCCTGGAAGACAGAGGGGCCTTTTAAGAAAAATTATGGTATAATTTTAACCATTTAAACCATTTCTGGCTAGGACATTTGCTCACACCTGTAATCCCAGCACTTGCTTGAGCTCAGGAGTTCAAGATCAACCTGAGCAAGAGCAAGGCTCTGTCCCTTCTAAAACAGAAAAACTAGCTGGACATTGTGGCAGGTGCCTATAGTCCCAGCTACTCAGGAGGCTGAGGCAGGAGGATTGCTTGAGCCCAGGAGTTTGGGGTCACTATTAGCTATGATGCTATGGTACTCTACCCAGAGCACAGAAGGAGATTCTGTCTCAAAAAACAAAACAAAACAAAACATTTCTAAGTGTACAAATTCAGTGGCATTAATTACCTGGTCATTTTAACCAATAAGTAAGTGAACTACAATTCAGCAGCACTAACTACATTCTCAATGTTAAGTCACTATCACCACTATCTGTTTCCAAAATATTTTTTTCCCTCATCTCAAACATTAAACAGTAACTCCCCTTTCCTCTCCCCCAGCCCCTGGTAACCTTGAATCTACTTTCCATCTCTATGAACCTACCTATTCAAGGTAAACAGAATCATACACTATGTGGCCTTTGTGTCTAGCATCTCTCAAAAAGAACCGTCATGCGTTTGAGGTTCATTCACTTGGCAGCATGGATCAAAGCCTTCTTCTTTTCACGGCTGCATAATATTCTATCATATAGATGGATCACATGTTGTTTATCCATCCACCCGTTGACAGATACTTGGAGTTGTTTCCACACAAGGGTCTTTTATTTTCTCCCAGGGTTTACTGAGGTGTAATTGACAAAAATTGTATATATTTAAGATGCACAACATGTGCTGATATCTATGTACACTGAGAAATAATTACCACAATCAAGATAACCAACAACATATCCATCACCTCTTCCTAGTTACCAGGTTTTTTTTTGTTGTGGTGGTAAGAATACTTGAGTTTACTCTCTCAGCAAATTTCAAGTATGTACCACATTATTAGCTATAGTCACCATGCTGAAAGCTTGTATCCCTCAACCCACGTCTCCTCTTTCCCTTGCCCCAAGCCCATAACCACTGTTCTACTATACTCTCTGCTTTTGAGTTCAACTTTTCTTTCTTTCTTTTTTTTTTTTTTTTAAGATTCTACAGATAAGTGAGATCATGCTATATTTATCATTCTGTGTCTGGCTTATTTAATTGAGCATAATGTCAGACTCAGTCCATTCCAGAAGGGTCCTTTTTTTTTTTTTTTTTTTTTTTTTGAGACAGAGTCTCACTCTGTCACCCTGGGTAGAGTGCATGGCATAATGGCTCACAGTAACCTCAAACTCTTGGGCAGGCTCAATCCTCTTGTCTCAGCCTCCCAAGTACCTGGGACTATAGGAACCTGCCATGATGCCTGGCTACTTTTTCTATTTTTAGTAGAGACGGGGTCTTGACCTTACTCAGGCTGGTCTCCAGCTCCTAAGCTCAGGGAACTCACCCACCTGGGCCTCCCAGAGCAGTCCTTTTAAAGATAATCTTGACACATGTGCCCCCTGCTTTAACCCCTTGAACACTTTTGCTTGCTCTCCTACAGCCACTTGGGTGCCCACCTCACAGCCTCAGCCTATGTCCCAAACCTTATGTCCCTTAGGCTAAGAAGTGCCCTACTCAGAGGAGACCCAGACACAGGCCTTGGCCATCTTGGCTATCTTTTATACAGGGTATAAAAGCTGTGTAAAAGGACAGATTCATACACAGTAAATAGGGCTGAGCCTGGAATACAGCAAGGAACAAGCGTCCCTTGTTACCATGGTCATCATCTGTATTAGTCAGCTTGGGCTGCCGTGACAAAGTACCACAGACTGGGTGGCTTAAATAGCAGAAATTTACTTTCTCACAGTTCTGAAGGCCATATCCAAGACTAAGGAGCTAGCAAATCCAGCTTCTGTTGAGGGCTCTCTTCCTGGCTTGCAGATGGCCGCCTTCTCTCTGTTACCTCACAGACTCTTTTCTGCGCGTGCGGACACACACACAGGGAGGAGACTGGGGTCTCTCGTTTCCTTCTTAGTAGGACACCAGTTCTCTTACAGCAGGGCCTCACCCTTTTGATTTCATTTAACCTTAATTATCTCCCTAACGACCCTATCTCCAAATACATTGGGAGTTATAGCTTCAATATATTAATTTGGGGGAGGGGCACAAATCAGTCCATAACCCCATTAATCACATCCCTACTGCATAACTTTCCTTGCCTACTTGTGGATTTCCTTTCTATCCCCTCCCCCAGCAAAATGGAAACTCATGAGGGAGGGACTTGGTTTCCCTGACTGCTTTCTTGGCCCTTAGAACACAGAGTATGTCCCCAAGCAAATATTTACTGAATGAACACAGGGGAATGATTAAAGATGATGATGAATGGTCTGGCATGGTGGCTTGGGCACTATGGGAGGCCAAGGCAGGTGGATCACCTGAGCGCAGGAGTTGAAGACCAGCATGAGCAAGAGCAAGACCCTGTCTCTACTAAAAATAGAAAAACTAGCTGGGTGTTGTGGCAGATGCCTGTAATCCCAATTACTTGGGAGGATGAGGCAAGAGGATCGCTTGAGCCTGGCTCCTGTAGCTCAGTGGCTCAGTGGACGCCAGCCACATACACCAGAGCTGGCCTGCCAAACAACGACAACTGCAACCAAAAAATAACTGGGCTTTGTGGTGGGTGCCTGTAGTCCCAGCTACTTGGGAGGCTGAGGCAAGAGGATCACTCGAGCCCAAGAGGTTAAGGTTGCTGTGATCTGTGATGCCATAGCACTCTACTGAGAGTGACAAAGTGAGACTGTCTCAAAACAAACAAACAAACAAAAAAGATGATGGTGAAGACAGCTGGAAACAGGCAGCTGGTCCTTTGAATTGGGGCTGGCTACATCTGAACTGCACAGGCTGGGAACCATTGCCTGATGGGTGCATATGGAATTCTCCTGGAGCTTGAAGCTCACCTCAGAAGCTCTATGCATCCCTAGAGGGGACCAGTCCCACTTGGTAGGTGGGAGACCCAGGCCTGACCATCCCTGTGACTTTGGTGGTAGACTGGGAGCTGTTATGGATTAATGTGCATCCACCCAAATATGTTGAGGTCCTAACTCCTGATACCCTCGAATATGACCACATTTGGAGTCTTTATACATATAATTTAAAATGAAGTCATTAGCATGGGTCTTAAGCTAATATGACTGGAGCCCTTGTAGAAAGAGGAAATCTGGGCACAGATAGGCATGTGCACAAGAAGGCCGTGTGACAATGAATGCAGAGATGGGAGTGGTGCTTGCAGAAGCCAAGGAATTGCCAAAGATTGCCAGCAACCACCAGAAACTAGGAGGGATAGTAAAGATTCCCCCTCAAGGCCCTCAGAAAGAAACAAACCTTGCTAACCCCTTAATCTTGGATTTAGAACTTCCAGAGCTGTGAGGCAGTAAACTTCCGTTGCTAAAGCCACCCAGTCTGTAGCACTTTGTTACGGCAGCCCTAGGAAACCTATATGGGGGTCAGGACACTTAGGGAGTGAGCAAGAGGTGAAGCAGAGCACAACTTTGCGGACACCATTCGCATAGAACAACAAATGACCAGGATGGGGGCGAGAGGTCTGGCCAGATTCTCCAGTAAGGACCTGCCGAAGATGTCAGGGACAGAGACCAACACCTCCATGTCCCATTTGGAACACCTTCCACATGCAGCTCATTTAATCCTCATAACAGCTTAGTAAGGGGGGCACTTGTACCCACATTTTACAGGAGGAAAGAGAGGCCCCATACCTGGAGAGACATACCTTGGCGAATGCCACTGTTAAGTAAGCCTTGAACCCAGGGAGGCCTGGTGATCTGGGGAGACCCTGGGAACCAAAAAGGCTCCCTTCTGAGGCCTCTGCTGCATGCGAGTGACTCTATGTCTTCAGAGCTGCATGTGCCTAAAGGTTCTATACCTACCAGACCAGGTGAGTCCACACCTGTGTCTGTCCCTACCTTGCACCTCAGTTGTCCCAGGTGGCCCCATTTCACATGTGGGAACTGATGGACACTTGACCCCAGGCTTGTCTACTTGTGGGTCACACAGTTGACCAGCCCTGCCAACCATCCACCCACCTGCCTCTGTTTGGGTCTGAGCCCCAAGTCCATCTCAAGTCAAGGGTGGGCACAGCAGGGTGGGCCACTGAGGCTCAGATTCTGCCCTCGGGTGCCCTGGGGAGGTTAACAGGAGGAAACGCTGGCTGCCAGAGAAGAAGAGGGTGCCTCTAGTCTGCCCTAGCCTGTGGTTACCATGGCAACCCTCTGTGCTCAAGTGGGTGGGAGTCTGAGTGCCTGGGGGGTGGGTAGGGCAGTTCTGAGCCCCCCACAGCTTTGCCCCTTTCTGGCAGCAGCCAGTCCCTCCAGACACAGACCTCCGGCTATACCTCCTGCATCCTGCCCACTCCTCAAACCGTCACCTGTCACCCACCTCCTCCAGGAAGCCTTCGGGAATCCACGTGTGTCCCTGGGGAAACAGCAGCTGAGAGTGAAAGCTCCTGGGTCTGAATCTGCTGTGTGGTTTCACACAGGGTTGTTGGTCTCTCGGAGCCCATTTCCCCATCTCTGCATCTTAATCCCCCCCCAATCTCAGCAAATAGCAACCTAGCCACCCCAGATATTCTAGGACCACACATCAGCCTAGATCCCTCTTCTCTCGCACTACATCCAATCTGTTCTCTACCACCTTTTTTGGGCCTCCTCTCTAATCCAGCCCCACCACCTTCCTGGACAATCCTCCCTGCAGGCATCCTTAAACTTTTTAAACAGGGGGCCAGTTCACTGTCCCTCAGACCGTTGGAGGGCCGGACTATAATTTAAAAAAAAAAAACCCACAACTATGAACAAATTCCTATGCACATGGCACATATCTTATTTTGAAGTAAAAAAACAAAATGAGAACAAATACAATCACACTGCCTCATGTGGCCCACAGGCCACAGTTTGAGGACCCCTGCACAGGCTATTCCTCCATAGCCAGCAGAGGGCGCCCGTGAGCACCTGCATAGGTCACTGCCCTCCTCTACCCACAACACTCCATGGCTCTCAACTAGTTCACAGCAAAAGCCAAAACCCCCAGGGCCTATAAGGCCCTGGACAATGTTGACATACAAGGCACAGTCCTATTTTAAGAGCTTTGCATGGGCTGTTCCCTCTTCCCCAGATATTCTCACAGTTCCTCCAACGTCTCCTTTTGGCCTTTACTCCAATGTCACCTGCTCGGGAAGGTCCTGCTACCCCCAGCACTCCTCTACCCTGTCCTGGTTTTACTTCTCCATAGAACTCCCACCAGCATGGCACACATTTTACTTATCTGCTTATTAACTTTCTCCCACTAGATTTGGCTCTCCATGGTGGGGTTTGCTTACTAGGTATTGTCTGTGGCCAGATCCCCAGGGCCCAGCACAGCGCCTGATGCGAGTAGGAAGTTGATATATAAATGTTCGATGAAGATGCTTTAAAAGGTCACCCAGGCTGCCAAGCAGTGCTGGACTGCAGGTGGGGGTGGAGGCTGTTCAAAGCATTCCTTTCCCTTAGATGCCTCCTCCTGGGTCGCTCCCATCTGATCTCCAC
Source organism: Loris lydekkerianus (assembly GCA_963574355.1). NCBI lineage: Eukaryota > Metazoa > Chordata > Mammalia > Primates > Lorisidae > Loris > Loris lydekkerianus. The sequence continues at coordinate 949 of CAUYPK010098626.1, read as the reverse complement.
CCTGAAGCCAGAACAATCTTCCCAAAATGAAAGCCTCATTCCATTCCTCCTTGCCTACAGTCCTCTATGGCTCCCTTTTGCCTCTAATGCCTTAACATGGTCTCCTGCCACCTTTCCATCACCTTCTCTGTCCAGGTACCTTCACAGTGCCTATTCTTTCCCCCACCCCTCTCTCACACGCACACACAGAGTTCCAGGGCCTCTGTTCCTGTTCTCTATTCCTCTCTTCCTCTTAAAAGCTCTGACCCCCAAAACTGTGTTGGTATTTTTCATATCCACTCTCACAGCACACTGGGTCTCCATGTTCTGCTCCCCTGCTTGGACTTGGACTTAGCTATTAAATGTCTGTCTTTCCCACCAGCTAGACCTCAAGGACAAAGTTCCATCCTGGGTGGGCCTGGCTTTCATTCCATGGCCAGCCTGGTGCAAGGAGTGGATGCTTGTTCATTTGCTTATGAATGAAGATGAAACAAATCAAAAGAACAGACTGCGGCAGGCTCAGAGGCGAAGGCGGTAGATTGCTTGAGCTCAAGAGTTGGAGATCAGCCTGAGCAAAAACTAGCTGGGCATTGTAGCAGGTGCCTGTATGGGAAGCTGAGACAAGAGGATCACTTGAGACCAGGGTTTTGAGGTTGCTGTGAGCTGGGATGCCATAGCACTCTACCCGGGGCCACACACACACACACACACAAATAGAAAGGAAACCCAGATCATCCACTCAGTGGGTAGTTAACTAAGTCCTCATCTGGCCACAAGTACTATGGTGGAAAATGTACCTAAAGGAGAGAGTATGACTAGGAGTATATCTAAAAGACCAAAAATCACTTTGCAAAAAAGATATTTGCACCAGATTATTCACTGCAGCTCGATTTGTAATAGTCAAGTCTTGGAAGAAGCTCAAGTGTCCTTCAACCTATGAATGGATTATAAATTGTGGTATATACATACC
>CAUYPK010098624.1:0-24959 GCA_963574355.1 Loris lydekkerianus | reverse complement strand
ACATCTGTACCAGAATGTTTATTGCAGCCCAATTCATAATTGCTAAGTCATGGAAGAAGCCCAAGTGCCCATCGACCCACGAATGGACTAGCAAATTGTGGTACATGTATACCATGGAATACTATGAAGCCTTAAAGAAAGATGGAGACTTTACCTCTTTCATGTTTACATGGATGGAGCTTCAACATATTCTCCTTAGCAAGGTATCCCAGGAATGGAAGAAAAAATATCCAATGTACTCAGCCCTACTATGAAGCTAAACTATAGCTTTCACATGAAGGCTATACCCAACTATACCACAAAACTATGGGGAAAGGACCAAGGAAGGGGAAGGGAGGGGGGAGGTTTGGGTGGAGGGAGCGTAATGGGTTGGGCCACATGTATGGTGCATATTTTTATCTATAATTAAAAAAAAAAAAAGAAAATCTGTTGATAACATTGGTCGTCCATTATGTGTGCCCAGTTACTTCTCCCATGCAGCTTTCAAGATTTTTTATATTTGCTTTTGAATATCTGTAATTAGTTTTCATTTCAGCTTTATGATTTTCAACTTTGTCCTCATCTTGTTTTAGTTCTTTCACCACCTTTAAGGCAGTTCTTTTAATGTCTTTGTATAGTAAGTCTGTCATTTGATCTTTCTCAGAGATATGTTCTATTTTTTTTCCCATTAAACAAGAAGTATATCCCTGTCTTTTTTGTATGCCTTTGAATTGTTGAAAACTAGACATTCAAATCTTATAATGTGGTAAAACTGTAGATCAAATTCTCTCCCTCTCCCAAGATTTGCTGATTCATTTTTTTTTATAGTTGCAGGATATCCCTGTGCCAGTTATCAACCTGAGACACATATTTAAGACATTCTCAGGTCTTGCCCGAGCCTTTCCCTTGACATGCTTGCTGACTTTCCAAAGTCCCTCATATATATCATTGCTTTTGATTGCCATAGTCATTAAATACCTGGCATGCAAGAGGGAGGGGAGGAGATAAATATGAAAGTGAAAATGCCTTAAATTTCCTACCTCACTGAGAAGGGAAAGGCTTGTAAAAAGAGGGTACAATAGCTGCCTACCTCTGAGTCTGCACTTGTACCATCAGAGCTTCAATCAGTAGTCAGAGAACAAATCTCCAGTATTTGGGGGATAAGGTTTATATTTCCCACACTGGCTCCCACAAGCTGCCCCAGGTACCCATGCACAGCTGTGCGTCAAGCAGCTAGGGGTGGGGGAATGGTAACCACTACCTGGCTAAGAACAAATTATCATCTGAGATTTCCCTTGGAAGTTTTAAGACTTCAATAAATTCTAGGGTTCCGAGGCAATTGCATCAAACAGCTTCTGTCAGTACAATTATTGACTAGGTGGGGAAGTGTATTTCTGGTGCTTCCCTCTCTGCCATCTTTCTTCTAATTCTGCCATGACTACTGGTTCCTAAAGTCCCTTGCAGATTGTATCTTTCCATTCCTTTTGACACTGTTTTATCTTTCTCTCTTCTTAGGCCTCCAACACCTCCTCCCTCATCTTTTCATCACAGCTAATGGCCTTACTTCTCATCTTCTGACAAAGAGATTTAATAAGAAGAATACTTCTGCATGCTCCCGCTGCCATATACATTTACGTAGGAGCATTTGTGCCCAGGTACTTTGTCTTCTTTCCTGTGGCTGTGGATGAACTCCACCACTCACACACATACACAAGATCCCATCCCCTCTCTTCTCTTCAAAGAAGTTTCTCCAGTAACACAGGAGTTCCTCCCTCATGTCTCCTCCATCGCCATTTCCTTTCTTCCTACTGGAACTTTCTCATTGGCATACAAAATAGAAACCCCATATGAGGTTAAATAGGGGAGTTTAAAATTTAAAAATATATATAGACTATTAGAAAAAGGCAACTAAAAAGCTTATAGTACCCTAGGACTGAAGAAGTATACCCAAGGAAGAGCAAACTTGGAAGCAGTTCAAACCTAATACAGAAGGTATGGTTCAGGCTATTGTTAACAGAGAAGGACAGAGCTAGCCCAGAGTTGCTGGAAAAGCAACAGGGCTACTCTCTGGAGTGAAAATCAGAAAATCTGATCAGCATTCAGTGGCTTGCCAGGGGACATAGGCACAGTCAGGGGAAGCAAAACTGCAGAGAGTGCAGGGACTCTGGTTTCCATGTGGAGAGGCTGCAAACACGCTATCACCAGGCTGACGTTGCAAGGCCAGAGGGACCAGGTCTTCTTCCTAGGGCAAAGCAGCACCCACTGGATGGCCTCATACCCACACTCTCAGTACCTAGCTTGCAATGTCCTCCAGCACTTTCTATTGAAGGTGTGCCTTCTACTCATCATTGTTCTCCCTTTAAAAGAGAAATGCTTAAAGGAATTTTATTATTTATCACAGATCATAAATTAGAACTGAGAGGCAATAAATTGATAACTGACACAAATGTCTATTAGACATTTTAACCTGGGATATCCAAACTGAACTTTTGGTTTCAACCCAAGCCTCTCGTCTTGCAATCTTCTCTATCTCAGCCAATGGCAACTCCACTCTTCCAACTTTCCAGCACAAAACCTATGGACCCATTCTCGCTCCCTTCCTTTGCTCTCATGCCACACTCTTTATGTTAACAACGTTGGTTGTCTTTAAATTAAATCTGGAATCGGTACACCTCTCATCAACTTTACAGCTCCCATCCTTGTCCAAGTCATTGTTATTATCTCTTACCCTGATAATTACAATAGCCTTCTGACTGGTCTCTCTGCTTTCACCTGGTCCATTACTTAGTTTATTCTCTAACACAGAGGCCAAAATGATCTTAAGGAAACCAAACCATAAATCAGAACAAGTCTTTGCTCAAAGTCCTGCCCAATTCCTACTCTTAGGCGCTAAATAAATTCAAAGTCCACAAGACCTACTCAATATGTCTTCTACCTCCTTTTCTCTCAGAACCCTTTTCCTTAACCCTGCACTCATTCAGTATTAGCCACATTGGCCTCTTTAATTTTCCTAAAATATATCAGGGTCATTCCTGCCTTTGGGACTTTTCCACGTCTTTCTTCTGCTTGGAATATTATTACCCCAGAGATCTCCGTGGCTTACTCCTTCACCTTCTTCAGCATTTCTTTTTCTCCAAACACAGCCTTCTCAGTCAGCTATTGTAGCCATTGTCTCTAAAACACAACCAGAACCTAGAATAGTTCCTGCCACAGGGACTGTACAATAAATATTAGTTAAATAAATAAATAAGAAATCTTGCTATGAGGTGACCTGTCATATGCTAAGAAAGAGACAATGTGAGCCTGGGTACATGATGTTAATTCTTTTAAGTAGAAAAAAATAAACTTCTATCTTATTTAAGCCACTATTATTCAGGAGTTTTATTTATTCATAGCTGATAGCTGACTAATCCTGATAACCTCTTCTTATAGGTTATTGATTTGCAATCCTAGATTCATGTTAGAATCACCTATAAAGATTTTCAACATTACTAATACTTGGGCCTCACCTCCAAGGCTACTGATTTAATTGATCTTCATAGAGCCAGACACTAGATGCCTCATAGCAGTTCTACTGTGCAGCCACTGTTGAGATAAATTGCTATAATCTTTTTTGGGCAAGTATTGTTGTACTTTTATTTCAAACAAACATAGCTATCCCTTATTATCCACTCGGGACTGGTTCCAGGACCACCTGAGGATACCAGAGCTGTTGCATAGTCAAGTCCCACAGTCAGCCCTATGGAATCAATGGATATAAAATTTTGCCCTCCATATATGTGTATACAGATACAAACACTGTACTTTTGATCTGCATTTGGTTGCCATGGAAAACCCACCAGTATGAAGGCTGACTATATTTACTAGAAAAAGAAGAAAAAAGAAAAAAGAAACAGTATAAATGGATGTGTGCAGCTATGTCAAAGCTATGTTGTTCAAAGGTCAACAGCAGTTCTTCTCTGGAGGTATCAGTTTTTGTGCAGTGACTCTTGCATTTGCTACCACTGAGTTACAGCAAAAAAGTATAATATTAATGATAGCATCAGAAATACTATTTGCATGTTATTTATACCTTATAGTGTTTTCATATAACAACCAATTTTGTTGACAGAGGTTTGATTGCTTTTTCATTATTCCAAAAATGAGCCCTCCGATTAAATGAACTTATCTTTGATTAGATCTCGCTAGTCAAAATGATTTACCACTATGCTCAATACTTTGGTTTGTCCCAAGCTCTAAAATAACCTACACAGTTCACCCCTTCCTCCACAGGGTCCAAAGAGTAGGATGGAGATTTACCCTGAAAATTACAAGAAAAAGGAAATGAGTCCTAAATCAATATCTTGTAGACTCTCATTCACTGATTCCCAACAAAGTAACTCAAAACCTGAAGAGTATTAAGACCAACCTAACCAACTGAGCATGTAGGGTGGATCCTACAGCCAAGAAATAAGATTCCAAAGGCTGCTACAGAAGGAAGGTCACACTTATTGATCTAGGTTTGGAGATGTTTTTATAATGGAGCCAAATATAGACCCACTAAATAAAAAAATAAGACCATAGGCTCATGGTATTTCCATATAATAGGTTGATCTATAATCTAGATACCAAAGAACCAAGTATCTATACCGTAGAATAAAAATGAAGATAATTCCTTAGGTATTATCTTATTTCTGGTTGTTGACCAGCCACTTTAGACATTTCTAATGCATATCTATGTTAAACAATAGGATGAAGTCCTCAGGAACCAAGGACAAAATGGGAAGGACGTAATAATAATTAAAAAAACAAAAAAAAACCCTTCCCTGACCTAACTAGAGGATCAATTGCACCTTTCTATACTTCCTATACTTAGCAATTAGCTAAGAATTAGTATTAGAATAGGATAGCATTTATAAGTGTTAAAAAAAAATTTACGCCTCAGCTTCCATAAATAAAATGGGAACAACAGGATGCCTTATATTTGACTCTTATAGGGATTTAATGAATAAATAAATTTATATTACATAAAATATTTAGAAAATTACCTAATACCTTATAATAACTGGTCAATATTTACTATTAGTATTTACATTATAAGTAATGTCAACCATTTGTAATATAATACCATCATACAGAAACATATATTTCACACAATGAAAGCTAGCTGGACATAAGATAGTTATTATGGACTGAATTGTGTCTCTCCAAAATTCTCTGAAAAAAGAAAAACTATAGGACAAGAGCCTTATGCCCTTATGAATATATATGCAAAAATCCTCAACAATATACTAACAAACCAAATGCAACAACACATCAAAAAATATTCCATCATGGTCATGTGGATTTTATCCCAATGATGCAAAGCTGTTGTAACATATGTAAATCAATAAATATGATTCACCACATGAACAAAAGTAAAAACAAAGACCACATGATCATCTCAATAGATGCAGAGAAAGTATTTGACAAAATTCAGCACATTTTCATAATAAAAATCCACAACAAAGTAGGCATAAAAGGAACATTCCTCAAAATTATAAAAGCCATATACGACAAAACCACAGCCAAAATCATACTGAAAAGGGAAAATTTGAAAGTATTCTCACTAAGAACTGGAACATGACAATGGTGCCTGCTGTCACCACTTTTACACAACATAAATAGTATTAGAAGTCCTAGCCAATACTATTTTTTTCCAGGCAGGTGAAATAAAAAAAAAGGTATCTAAATCAGGAAAGAGGAAATCAAACTGTCCCTATTTTCTCATGCTATGATCTTATATGTAGAAAATTCTAAAGACTTCACCAAAAGACTCCTAGATTTCATAAATAAATTTGACACAGTCTCAGGTTAAAAACAATGTATACAAATCATTTTCATATGCTAATAATAGTCAATCTGAGAGTCTAATCAAGGACTCAATTCCATTTACAGTAGTGATGGAGAAAATAAAACACACAGAAAAATACTTAACAAAGGAGGCCAAAGATCACTGTAAGAACTACAAAACAATGATGAAATAAATCATATAGATGCCACAAGTAAATAGAAAAACATTGTTTGCTCATGGGTTGGCAAAATCAACATGATTAAAATGTCCATACTGCCTAAAGTGATTTACAGATTCAAAGCAATCTCCATCAAAACACTACCATCATGAAAAACCATGTAGGCCCATCCACAGGGGATTTTCTAGAATTTCTTTTCTTCTCTTTTATATGACTTGTTGTATGTTTTCTTCTTAGTAAACAGCTAACAGAGACTTGAGTTGTGGTTCTGGCTTTTGACCTTCTGTCTCTGTAAGGCTCTTAACCCCTATCTGTTAAAAGAATTGTCTAAAATAAATTGCAAAATTTCGTTTTACATGTAATTTATATATAAAAGACCTACTAATAATAATTATCATATTATTATTTAATCTATTGCTGCCTCATCTTAACCCAACCAGTTAGTGTATATAAGGGATGGATTCAGAGATAAAATGAAAGGATGAAGATTCTTGAATGCAATCTTGTTACAAGCCTATTATTACAGCCACCACTAAAAAATGAGTCATCGTTCATGTCCACCAGAGGATACCTTAGTAGCAATCTCAAAAACAAATGGCAAATTGTGGAATATACATTAGACATTTTAAAGAATATGTTTTATCTGAGTCTTGGAATTACCTCAGCCTTTACTAGAGATTTTTATTTGAAAACCCCAATTTACTACTTTCCAAAAAATTCGTTTTTGACTGCTTTGAAGTAGAAATGACACCAGTCTGGAAGCCAGAAGATGGATGTCCTTATTTCAAAAATAACAGAACATGAAAATGATACAGTCTTCAGTCTATCACACAGAAATTATTCTAAATTCTTTGGTAAGAATGAGGAGAAGGGTAAAGAAGAAATAAGTATTATTTTAACAAATAATATTCTGGAGCTGGGAAAGTAGATATTGGAGGAACTATATGAAGACTTTGTTCTGTAAAAAGATTCATTACCAACAGACATGTATATTTACACTCTACTGATTCTAAGTTAACTGGAGACCAGCCTAGGGTTTTGAGCTATGCCTATTGCAAGTACAGATTAAAAAATCAAATACGCCTACACACTCATTGTCATGAATGCATATTTGTTTTTCATGTTATTAAAGAAGGCGTACTTTTAGCACCAAGAATGTAGAAAGAACGTAGTTTCAACTTGATGCCTGTATCTCTCAGTATACAAGTCAGTTTGCAAAGTTAGTACAGCAAAGTCACATAACCAGCAAGAGTGTTTCCTTAAAGCAATTTCATTACAACAATTTATCTATGTGTCCTTTGCTCCAGAGATTGGATAGAGCATCTGGGTAGTAAAGGACACCCGGCATTATTAGGCTTTATGAAAAACTTCCTACTGAAAGTTTTTTTTTTTTTTTTTTTTTCATTTTTGTAAGAGTCCAGTGATATTAGCAGATTATAATTTCTGAATTTGTAGATGGCAAGAAAAATATGTTTTATAAATTGCTGACTTAGACAATCAACCGACCCTAAAAAGAAGATGCAAAATAAAACAAAATGTGCAATTTTAAAAATACAGGGCCATAAATATTTTCAGTCAATTAATTTTTTATAATTAAAAAAAGTTCTTCTGATTCCATCGTTAGGCTTTTTCTTTAAGTACCAGGTAGTCTTATTTTTTTAGGCTCATTACGATCATTCCTATACTTTGAAATATACCAGAAAAATCTGGAAAAAAATTCTACCTTCATGAATTATAGAAGGCTTTTTGTCACTTGAAATATAATTTTTACAAAACAGTGAACAATAATTTCCAAGTAAAAACAAACTTTCTTTATGGGGCCTCTACCTTACTCAAAACTTGTTCTGTCATGTTAAGAAAATGGTTGTTAATAATATTAATAAATCATATTGAAATGTTGATGAACTAAGAATGATTTATAAATAATCTTTTAAATAGTAGGAAAAAGGATCAACAAAAATATTTTTTTGTAATACTATTACTAATAGCAGTAGTATCTACTTTACTGTAAATTACTACTCTTCTACTATTAGGGAAAGAAAAGAAACATTTTGCATTTAATCATATGTGGTTCCTGGATGAAATTCCTCATATAATGGTCCAGAAGAAACAGTATTTAAATATGCAGTAACAAATAGAAAAAAAAAGAATTAATGTTAGAAATTGAGAAAGAGAAACTAAGTTTTTAAATATAATTGATAAAATTTTAATTATTCATTTGATATTATTTAAGTTTTTGCCAATATTATAATATCTCATTTTATTCATGTTGACACCTTCATAATGCACCCCCATTAGTCACAAATTATTATGTTGCTTTAATTTACCATATATGTCTTTTATTATATACCTAAGAAATATCATGATCAGTGTCTCATCTTAACACACACGTTTGTTATTTGTTTTATGATGCATATAACAAAATCAATAAGTAAAATGTAAAGCAAAGAAAATGAGATAAGGCTAAAATCCAAGAGAGCTTTTAGTGTAAGTATTTTCAAAAGGTTGGTGACTTAATTCTGAATGATAATGAATTCTGCAGTCTTGAAATCACATGATTTTCCAGGTTGATGTAGATGTCTCATTAAATGAAAAATGTTGCCCTTTACTTGAAGTCATTCCATTTAAACTTCTGACTAGATTAAATTTTCTCTCTAGAATCCTAATGAAGATAATGCATCCCTTAGCTTTCTTAAGTCTTTCCTAACAAAACTTTTGTGAGGGTGAAGAAAATGGAGAGATCATCTTTTGAAAATATATCAAAATGAAAGCATTATATGATGGACAGGGAAAGTGAATAAATTTACAGTATTAGTTAATTAAGTCTTCAGTTTCTCTCAATAGGCACAACCTAAAATTAATTATTGGTAGCAAACAATTCTATTTTCTAAATAAGTTTTATTTTTGGACACCATGGAACTATTAATACACATATCAAATATTCTACTTCATGATATTTTTGCTAGTTTACACAGCAACTCAATGATTTTGTTTGACTCTTTGTTGTTTTTCATAAATATTTATGTATAATATCATTTTCCTTGTAAACAGGATTTTTCCTGCCCAAAGGGAGGAAAAACAATTTGTGTGTTAATTTTATCTCACTGGTTTTGTTCAGCTTCAGTAGTTGTGTATATAAAAGAAGAGATTAGATAAAGGAGAATACAAGCAACCCCTGCTGCTAATGTAAAGAATTTTAATTAGCTATGATAGTAATTTGCAGTAATTCAGGTATATCCCACCCCTTTGCTCATAGAACACACCAGATGCTAAATGGTTCGTGTCAGTAGTCAGCCTATATTTATTTTGTTTAGATTTTGCTGCCCCCTACAGAATAACTATAGCAGTCATGAGTTTACGTTCAAGATGAGACCTGATTTCTTCTTGAGATTGAGGTGTAAATAATCCTCCCATAGTAGCACTATGTTACCTGGTATGGTGCACCTCTTGGGGGTGGGACACAATTATGCCAGGGACTCTACCTAACTAATGTGAATATTGAAACCTAGTTTTTGTATCCTCAAATTAACCTGAAACAATAAAAGAAACCAAAATTCTACATCATAGTCATCAATTACTACTGTTAGACATATTCTGTGTCACTTGAGACATTAAAGCTAAAACTTTCCCTTAAAATTAAAACAAAAAAATTCCATTCAATACTTCTTCCTCTATTTTATACATGAAAATTAAAATCTGTAAAGAGAAAAACTAGTACAGTTTAAAACTTTCACATAGTATTTTCAATATATAATCATAGAACATTATGCTTTTTGTTTCTATTTGATGAGAGACATTTATTGTCCTAAGTGTCTCACTGGCACAAATGGGACATGGACCTGAGAGGGAAAATAAATTACTCAATATAAAAGGCAGACATTCAGTTTCTCTTCAGAAGTTCCAATCTATATACATAAAAGTTAAACATTTACTACTAAAAAATTCAAAATGGTTCTTTCTTTGAAAACGACATTATTGATTTACCAAACTTCTGAGTCTTTTAGTAAAGAAATAAAGTATGATTAACTTGTCTTTAAATGAACTCTTTTCTGAAAGTAGAAGCCTTAGGTTAAGTACAAAAATTTAAGTTAACTACAAACTGATAATTCAAGGGGTTCCAGCTCTCTCAGATAAATTGTTTTCTAAAAGTTCACAGCCATGGTGATAATATGCACTCTGTGTGTGTGTGTGTGTGTGTGTGTTTTCACTGTCTGGTTCTCTTTGTTAGGGTAATATTTATGAAATGAAAGATATATCAACCATCAAAGGTGATATTCACTACTTTTAAATGAAATATCATCACCACCATAGTCTCATACCAAGCATAGTCTCAGCATTGCTAGCTTGCAAGGCAATCTTTAGCTAAAACAATTCAATCAAGCATGACAGAGAAAATACTTTGAATTTTATAATAAAAACTGGGGCATTTTTATTAGGGCAAACATTTATTGTCATTTTCCTTTTCATAAAATTAATATTTAAAATCAAAATTGTAAGGTTTTCATGAAGATAGCCGAGATAATTTTTATTGCTAATTGTCAGAGGCAACATGCTCTCTATTTAAACATAAAGCCAGAGTCTAATATGAAAAAGTGATTAAAAAATAGGATGAGTACAAAAAGAATCTAGGACTTAACATAAGCAGTTTGACTCTACATTTTTATTTTCCATCTAAGAAATAAATTTGTTTCTTTAAGGATAAACACATTCAATGTTCACCTAAATCGCATTTTTTATCGACAGTATACATCAAAACTGTGCATGTTTACAGCCTTGCAAAATATGCTTTTAGCTCCTAATATAGGGTTATCAGTGCTAAAAGCCTGTGAAGCAAATAACCACTCTCTATCTTAATTTTAATGGCACTTCTTTAAAAAAGGGTGGGCCGGGAGGAGCATTGGAAATAAAGACAATATGAGGTGTGGAGTTTGTGATTTATAACCTGAAATATTTTAGTTCCAGGTCCTCTGTATTTCCACTTATCTTTGATCTTTATCTTATCAATTTTTGCAATAAAAACAGGAAAATATGTCTTAGTAAAATTTTGGATGATTATCAGAAATTTTAAATATTTCTGAAACTCATAAAATCATTGACCTGTACTTTCTTTATAAATTTACATATTTTTCCAAATATAGTATAACAAAACTATAAATCAAATTAAAAAATTATTCAGTAAAAGATATTATTTTTAATTTAATTGTAATTTTAGTATATAGTATTAAGTGCAGCTAATTATAATTCTTTAAAAACAAAACTAGAATTCCAAACGAACTTGAAAATAGACATTGTTTGAAATTATATATTTAAAACAATTTCATAGCATAATTGCAGCCAGGCACAATGAAATAAAATTACAGTTACTGAAAACAGATTATTAACTAAGTAGCTTCTGATTATTAACTAAATAGCGCCTGTAATTCATAAAATTCCAGAGTCTTTATTTAGGACTTATGTTTAATCTCTCTACAAGGGAAATAAATGTTTTCCTTAAGCTTTGATGCTAACATGTTCTTCATTGCAAGATTCCTGTCTGAATTCCATTATTTCATAAATAACTTTGTTAAAAAAAAATATTCTTACATAATATATGCTTAAAAGTGATTATTTCATGTATATTTTGTTAGAAATAGTCAAAAATAATAAATTCAAGCAAAAGTCTTTTTTACTATTTTGGCTCATTTTATATTATATGATGTAGTTTTCTAATAATTTTTAGAAATGATTTTACATTTTTAAAGTGAAGTATAATTTACATATATTGAAATATACTCATTTTAAATATTTACTTCAACTCATTTTAAATATTTACTTCAAGGAGCTTTTACAAATGTTTACACATGTATAATACTCACTCAAGTCAAAGTAAAGGCTGTTTTCAGTAGTCAAAAAATTGCCCTTATGCTCTCCTACAGCAATAGGCAAGCAACAACTTCCTATAGGTTAGGAACTTCCTTCTGTAATTGACAACTGTCATGACTTTTATGTCCAAGGATTGAACCTGGAACATAGAATAATTTATTCAGGATTTTGTGCTCCTGGATATGATATAAATGATAAATGATATCATGTACTCCTTTAGACCAGTTTTCTTGTCCTCATGATAGTATTGTTTCTATTAATAATTTTATCTCAATTTTATATAGTTAAATACTGTTCCATTGTATGAATACATCAGCATGTACTTATCCATTCTTCTTTAGATGAACATCGCATGTGTTTCCAGTCATTGCTGTCATAAATAATGCTTCTACAAACTTCCTTGTATTTGCTAAGGACATATATTTTCTTTTCTTGTTTCTGAGGGTAAAAATATTTCATTGTTATCTAGGCTCATGTTTAAATATAAAAGAAAGTTCCAGTTTTCCAAAGTGGTTGTACAATGTCACACTAGCAGCAGTGATGCGTGAGAATCTCAGTTGCTCCATAGTCCCCTAAAAATTAAATCTCTTTAGTTCAACGTAAGCCAGAGTGTCTAAAGTGCTATCTTTAATTCACATCTCCCTGGTGAGCACTTACGGTTTTCATTGTTATTTCTCAATAAGTACTTCTCATAACCTTATTGAAAATTTATATATCTTATTATATTAATCACTTCTAAATTTCTATTCTTGTGAATAGATTTTTTAATCTTACTTAAATTATTTGTAGGAGTTATGTATGTATTTTTTCCCACACACTCTTTGTCAAATCCATATATTATATTATGAATATTTTCTACCAGTGTATAATTTAACTTTTTTTTAAGTGTTGACCTTAATGAGCAGTCATTTACTGATAAAGAAAATCTTACACCATTTTAAAAATATACTTGTAATATTTTAAACACTTAAATTATTTTAAATCTCTCAAAGAAATAGTTTCTTACAACAAAGTTGTGAAAATATTTTACTATGATTTCCTCTAGAAGTTTTAGAGTCTCGGTTGTTATTGTCTGGCATATGATTAATCCCAAATTATCATGTTTATATATAGTGTGAGGTGGGAATTTACGTTAGTTTTTTCGTATCTGTATTCACCGTTTCTGGAAAACAACTTTTCTTTCCCTTCTGACTAGTCTTGCTGTATTTGTTTTGTATCAATTGGCTATACACGGAGAGGTCCATATCCTAACACTATTAGATTTCAGTAACCTTTTTCTCATTCTTCATGATAATGTCACTTGGATTACTAAATTAATTCTTCAAATCAGAAAATGGAAGTGCTCTGTTTACATTATTCTTTAACGTTGTTTGGATAGTCTAGGTCCTTTCCATTTTCAAACAAATTTTATAATCAATTTATCAATTACCATAGCAAAACCTCTCCAGATTTTGAATAGGATGCATTAAATCAATAAATCATGGGTTATTTGGGTACACCTTAATTTCCTTGAAAAAACCTCTAAAGATTCATGGTTCAAATATCATACTAGACTTCTACTATATTTATTCTTTGTATTTAAAAAAAATTCATTTCAAATGTATCTTTCAATTGTTCATAGGATATAAAAATAGAAAGTTTTCTATGTTAACAACAATATATATTATTGACATAAATAGTTTTCCTTCATTTCAAAATTGTGTGCCTTATATTTTTTTCTTGGCTTTATTAAACTGACCCTCAACACAGTGTTAAAGAGAATTATTAGTGTAGACATCCTTATAATGTTTATTGGTCAAAGGGGCAAAGTGTTAAGCAATTTGCTATAAAGTGGGTTTTTCACATATCGGTTAATTAATTAATTAATACATTCATTTATTTATCACTTATTTTCTTACTTTGTCGAGAGTTTCACCATAAAAAATGCAATATATGCCAAGTGATTTTGTTTTGTTTTGTTTTGCTATTGAGATGATCTTTTACGTGTTATTTTCTTCATTCTGTTAACATGCAGATCATTTACTTGATTTCATATTCAAAGGTTAAAAAAAACTTGCCTCTGAGAAATAAAACTCAAGTGGTCATCATAAAATATTTTAAAATATTAGTGAATAAGGTTTGATTTTATTTGGTTAGGGTTTTGTTTCTATTTTATAAGAAATTTATGGTTTGGTATTTTTTATAACTCGTGTATATCTGTCAAATATTTTATAACATAATATGTGTGACTCATGAAACCTGTTTGTCTCCTAAAGGTTTATTTTGACTAATATTATTTATTATTTCAAGTTTTAATATACAATTGCTATTTTCATAATCTGTTGCTACTTGGTTCAATTTATTTTATACTGCTTTTTCAAATAATGTTTGCATTTTAACTAGTTTAGCATATTGGCATAAAAGTAATTTATAAATTTGGTATATTTTTTAATATCATCAGTATCCATAATAATTTTGTTTTATTTCTTGGCAGTGATAATTTGAGTTTAATTTTTTTGGTCAGTATCTTTCTTTTCATTGCATTAATTTATACTGTTGTAATTATGATTATTCTTGCACTTTTCAAGGAGTTAATTTGTTTTCTATTCTATGGTGTTAAGGAAGCAACTTACATTTTTTATTTTTAAATTTTCTTCTTGCCTATATACAAATTTAAAACTGTAAATTAACTTCCAAGAATCTTAATTAGCTGCATCCTACACATTTTACTGTGTCCAATAATTATATTGTTTGAACATTTTTCTTCTTCCATCTAGTACATTTTTTTTTATTTTATTCTCAAAACTGTGTGTAGTATTTGCTATTTTCTGACTTAGTTTTATGATTTGGTAAGGCAAATCAAAGCAAAGCAAAGTATTGGCTTTAAACTTAGTGTCGTCATTCAGTGCTCTGTTTAGTAAAGTGTGAATGTCAAGATGATCACTGAGGTCTTAACATTTGTTTGATCAAGAACTCTGACTTTGAGATTCACATAAATTCTGGTGTCCCCATTCACTTCTCATTTCTGCAGCAGGATATTTCTGCTCAACCTCACCATGTACTTGTACAGCTGAGGATTCTCAGGGAATCTTCATGCTTATATTTGGTTTTCATCTTCTATTCAGCTCCTTCATCAATATTCAGCTCTGAAAATTTTAGTGATTTACAAGAATCCACCTGGAACTTCAACCTCTTCTTCTTGACTTCCAAGAGACTGGTGATCTTGGACTCTACTTTTCTTCACTGGTACAGGAATGAGCCCCATAAGAGCTGTGGCATGTAAAGGACTCACTTTTCATCTTTCACTTTTCTCAAAATTACGGTAATAATTTCTCTGTTATTTCTTTTTTTTTTTTTTTGCAGTTTCTGACTGGGGCTGGGTTTGAACCCACCACCTCCAGCATATGGGACTAGTGCCCTACTCCTTTGAGCCACAGTCGCCGCTCTAAGTTCTCTGTTATTTCATGCATGAAAACAGTTATCTCATATGTTTTGTTCAGTTGTATACTTATATAGTTGACTACATGTATGACATCAGTTTCTCTATCCTGATGCAAAGAAGTCTTATATTTTCATCCTTAGTAGGAAAATTATAATATATGATACTTATTACACATCAAAGAAAGAGCATTTGGTAATATTTAAATAAAAATCAAGAAGACATGAAAACTTGATTTATTACAATAATCAATTTGATAAGCCTTTCCTGAAATCTACTGACACTGGTCTGTGTATCCAGCTTGGCCTCTCATAAATTGATTACAGGAATGTTACTTAACCTCAATTTCCTCGTCTGAAAAATGACCATAATAGAGAGGGCATTTACATTACAGAATTATGGTGATAATAAAATAGTTAATACAAATATAAATTTCAAAATAGGACCTAAAATGTCAACTCTCTATAAAATGTAGCCATCATTATGACAGAAAATAGAAATGTCTCCTTTTATTGAGACCCCTTCCCTTTCACATCTGCAATGAAAAGGGAGTTAATTAAATTTATCTATGAGTTCTTTCACTTTGAAATGATTTTATGATGTTCAGAAATCATGCCAAGCTATGAGTCATCAAACAACTTTCATTATTTTGCTCCTGAAACTTGGAAAATTTTCCTTAAGTACACATAATTTTGTGAAATACTGTTATTTCAGTTGATTTTTAAAATTTTTTCGTAATAAAAAATGTGAAGAGTAGTGTAAACTTGAACTATAGTTGTAATAAAAACTACATTTGGAACTGATTCGACCTAAATAATGATTTAGGGTCAGCCTTAAATGGAGATGCTGAACCAGCAGGAACAGAAACAAAGTTGTGTATACCATAAGGTAGACAAATCTCAGCTAGGAGTGGCTGCAGATCGGTAGACATTTTATTAGAATCAACATACCCCTCTTAAGTATACAGAGTTATTTGTCATAGGCAGCTTCTTCTATCAAGGACATCATAGACTAGCAACATAAAAATAATTATCTATTTATTTATTTAATTCATTGAATATTTATTATTACTATGTATTACATTTTTCTGGAAGCTAAGTAGGCAGCTGTGATGAAGACCCTGGTTTAACGAAACTCATAGTTTTAGGGAAAATAGACAGAGAACAAATAGATTATATATAACATATTGTCAAATAGTGATTACTAGGAAGTAACCAAAGGGAAAATAAGGCATACAATATTATCTCTATGTTGATAATTCTCAAAATGAAAACTAGAATACTGATATCTTCCCTGGTTCCAGATTCATATTGTCTTTGCCTTTGTTTTGAGACAGAGTTTCACTATGTCACCCTCCATAGAGGGCAGTGGCTTTACAGCTCACAGTAACCTCAAACTCTTGAGCTGAAGCGATTCTCTTGCCTCAGTCTCCCAAGTATCTGGGACTACAGGCGCCCGCAACAATGCCCAGCTTTTTTTTTTTTTTTAATTGTAGTTGTCATTGTTGTTTAGCAGGCCCGGGCTGGGTTCAAACCTGCTAGCCCCAGTGTATGTGGCTAGCCCTATTTGCTCTTTTATTTGGGTTAAGAAACTACAAGAAATTAACATTTTTAAAATAAAAGTTTTGACTTCCCTTTGTCCAAATCAATTGCAATCCCAGTCATTTCTACTGCAGTAAATCACTACACCATCCATCCAGTTAGTCACATCATATACTTCAAAGTCATCCTTGATTTTTCTTCTCTTACTTGTGTCTTATATCTAAGCCATCAGCATTCTCTCAGAATATATTTAAAATTTGCTTATTTAGCTACATTTTCTCAGTAGTGGTGTGCTAGTCCAAGCTGTCAGCATTTTTTACCAAAGCTGTTGAGTGGCTTTCTAATTGGTGTCCCTGTCCCCAAACTCAATCTCATCCAAGTTTTCTCCTCAGAGCAACCAGAATTATTTCTTTAAGATGAAAATGAGATCACATCACTTCTCTACTTAAAACCTTCCAATTATTTCCCATTGCATTTAAAATTAAAATGATAGTCATACCTTTGGACCACAAGACCCTCCATGATCAGAATGTCCAACCTTCTGAACTCATGCTGCAGTTTACTAAATCTGGCCATTACCTTCCAATCACACTGGCCTCCATTCAGACTCTCAGGAAAGGTATGCCTGTGTCAAGGTGGTCAATGCTGCTGTTCACTCTGCCTACAAAGCTCTCGTCTTAAATTATTGCACCAATGATGCTCTCATTCAGCTTCATTTGATTGTAACCACATTGTCTTAAGCAGCATTCTCACCCAAATTCTGTTAAATTAACCTGTTCATATTTTAGTGAAATAATATTTTTGTTTTATTTGCTTAATTTTGCATGACTCTGTGTGTCTTATTCTCCAATATTTTAAGTAATACATGTCAAATAAATATATGTTTACTAAGTATAGTGACCCACATATGCCAGCATAGGTATTGAAGAGATAACATTCCTTTTTATCTGAAGAATTTTATGATCAAAATTGTTTTCAGTAAGCCAGGTATGACAGAAGTGTTAAGGATGCATTGGGGACATGCAGAACGTCTCATAAAAATCCAGTAATAGTGAATACTAGAAGTAATGAATATTTGAACTATGGCAGTAATGGAAGATATGTGAGAAGGAACAGAGTCAAGAAAAGTTTTCTAACATAACAAGTGAAAAGACCTTCATGAGAGATATATCTTAAAATGCCTATAGATAGTTTGGACAATTGGGCCACAAACTTTTCCCACAAACTTTTCCCCACAAACTTTTACAATTGCTTTATTAAAAATATGTAGCAAAGTGTGGAAGGAACTTCAGGATGAAAATGTTGAGATTGACTGCAATAAAAAGAAGAAGAAATACAACATGAATTTCATGCTATCACAGGAAGACAGGCCAAATTTCCTAATAGGATATCTTCAGTTGAATAGGAAAATTCAGCCTGCTCAGATTGCAGAGCAGGCAAGTGAAGTGTGGAATCTGCTCCCTGAAGTATTATTTTTGAGAGTTCTATGGTATAGATCTGGGTTTTTGTTTTTGATTGTTTGTCTTGGGGGTGTTGGATTCTGCCACATTGACTTTTGCAAGTGTTATGAGATATCCTTGTTAGAACATTTTGGTAACATTCTACTGTGAGATGCTAGGGACACTAAGAACACAGGCCATGTAACTGAGTTGCATTCCTGTCAAAGTTGAAGGCAGGAGTAAAACACTGACAGAGCCACAGTCTTTCTTCCTGGGTCTTCTACAGTAACAAGACATAATCAGAGCTAGAACTAAAACACAGTGAGAGAAATCACTTAGGAGAAAAGTTATCAGAAATGTTTCCAAGGCAGAAGAGTCTGATCTTAGAATAGATTTTACAGGGTGAGAAGGCATGTAGAAAAGGAACTAGTCCTTATTATGGAAACACACACTCACACAAAATGAGTTTTCTAAATATAAGATCATGTCATCAACAAAAAAGCAATTGTTTATCTCCTCTTTCCCAATTGTGATATCCTTTATGTCTTCCCTTTGTCTAATTTCTCTGCAGTGGACTTCCAACACTATGTTGAGTTCAAGTGGTAACAGTGGGCACCCTGTCTGGTTGCAGTTTTTAGTGGGTATGTTTTCAACTTTTCCTCATTCAATATGGCTGTGGGTTGGTTGTGTACTTCTAATTTTTTTTTTAATTTTTTTAATTTTTTTTTTATTAAATCATAGCTGTGTGCATTAATGTGATCATGGGGCACCATACACTAGTTTCATAGACCATTTGACACATTTTCATCACACTGGTTGATATAGCCTTCCTGGCATTTTCTTAGTTATTGTGCTAAGACGTTTACATTCCACATTTACTAAGTTTCACATATACCCTTGGAAGATGCACTTCAGGTGTAATCCCACCAATCCCCTTCCCTCTGCCCATCGTACACCCTCCCTCCCCTCCCTCTCCCCCTTCCCCATATTCTTAGGTTATAACTGGGTTATAGCTTTCATATGAAAGCCATAAATTAGATTCATAGTAGGGCTGAGTACATTGGATACTTTTTCTTTCATTCTTGAGATACTTTACTAAGAAGAATATGTTCCAGCTCCATCCACATAAACATGAAACAGGTAAAGTCTCCATCTTTCTTTAAGGCTGCATAATATTCCATGGTGTACATATACCACAATTTATTAATGGAGAACACTTAGAGATCTAAAAATAGATCTTCCATTCAATCCTATAATTCCTCTACTAGGCATATACCCAGAAAACCAAAAATCATATCATAACAAATATATTTGTACCAGAATATTTATTGCAGCCCTATTCATAATTGCTAAGTCATGGAAAAAGCCCAAGTGCCCATCGATCCATGAATGGATTAATAAATTGTGGTATATGTACACCATGGAATATTATGCGTACATCTAAATTTTTGAGATTTTCCATTATGCCTGGTTTGTCAAGGGTTTTTATTATGAAAGAGTGCTGAATTTTTTCAAATACTTTTTCTGCACCTATTGAGATGATCATATGGTCTCTGTTTTTGCTTCTGTTTAGGGGTTTGTTTTTCACATTTATTAGTTTCTGTGGTAAATAACATTTATTGATTTAGGTACATTGAACCATCTTTGCATCTCTGGGATTAATCTGGTCATGGTATATTATTTTCCAATGTGCTGCTGAATTCAGTTCACTAGTATTTGTTGATGTTCTTTGCATCTAAGTCCATAATGGACAATGTCTGCAGTATTTTGTGGGTTTTTTTTTTTTTTTTTTTTTTTTTTGCAGTTTTTGGTTGGGGCTGGGCTTGAACCCACCACCTCTAGAATATGGGGCCGGCATCCTACTTCTTTGAGCCACAGGTGCAGCCCTTGTGGTGGTGTTTTTGTGTCCTTTTCTGGTTTGGGTATGAAGACAGTACTGATTTTATAGAATTAGTCAGAAAGATTCCCTCCTTCTTAATATTATGTAATAATATCTACAGTGTTAGTGCAAGCTTGTCTTTTCAGATCCAGTAAAATTTATCTGTAAATTCATCTGGTCTGGGGCTTATTTTCTTGGAAGATTTTTAATTATTGTTTCAAACTGTTCACTATTGATATGTTCGTGAGTTATTTTTCATCCTGATTGAGTCTTGAGCGGTTGTTGGCTTCCAGAAATTTGTTTATTTCCTCCATCTTCTAGGTTATGTGCATAAATATTTTCACAATATTTACAGATGATACCTTATATTTCTGCAGTATCAGTTGTAATAGGTTCTTTCTCCTTTCTGATTGTGCTTATTTGGGTCCTACCTCTTGTATTTCTGGTTAATCTAGCGAGAAGTCTACCAATTTTATCTTTTCAGGGAAGCAACTTTTTATTCTATTAATTCTTTGTATTTTTGTTTTGTTTTATTTTTCATCTTGTTTAATTCTGTTCTGACCTTAGCTATTTCTTTTCTTTTTCTGGCTTTGAAATTTGATAGCTTATATTACCCTTTACAATCAGTTTAAGGACTCTTTAGATTTTCATTTTAATTTCATTACTTGTTCTGCACCAGGTGATTTAAATTTCATGATTTTGTGTACAATTGAGTGTTTTTCTTACAACTGATTTCTAGTTGTATTCCACTGTGCTCTGAGAAGGTATGTGATATAATTACTTTCTTTTTAATTTAATTAATCTGTTTAATTTTTCAAGACTTTATGTGGCATAATAACTTGGAATCAAGTGATTGATCACATTTGGAAAATGAACCATATGCTGATGAAAATAATTTATGTTTAGTAGTTTTGGATACAATATTTTGTAAATGTCTCTTAGACCGTTTTGCCTTGGAGCCCCTTTTAAGTCCACTGCACTTTTATTCTGTTTTGTTTTTTCTACTTGGTTGGTATGTCTAGTTCTGAGAGTAGGGTGTTGAAATCCTCTGCAATTCTGATGATGCAGTTTGTACCTATGCTTACATCTAGCAGAATATGCTTTGTGAATCTGAATGCTCCCATGTTAGATGCATAAATATTTAAGATTGGTATATATTCTTGTTGAATTTCTCCATTTAAAAGTGTTAAATGACTATCTCTGTCTTTGATGATATAATGTGAATTTTATCTGATATGAGGTTGACTATACATGCTTTCTTTTGGTTTCCATTTACATGGACTATTTTTTTTCCATTCCTTCCTCTTGAGTCTGTATGGATGATTGTAGGTTAGGTGTGTTTCCTGGGAGCAACATATACTTAGCTGGTGTATTTTTCAGCCATTCAGCTAGCGTATGTCTTTTGAGTTGGGCATTCAGACCATTCAATGTTGATTAGTAGAATTGATGATATTTGGAATCCTGTTCTGTTCATCCTGTTGGCTAGCACCTTTTTCTTTTGTTTTACCTTTGTGATATTGTTTTTAAGAGCTCTGATACTGTGAACTTTTGCTTTTGAGTGTTTTTTTACTAGTAGCTATCTATTATGCTGATTCATGTATAATGCAGTTTTGAGTATTCCCTGCAGAGCAGGTCTAAACACTAATTCCCTTAGTGTTTATTTCTCTGGAAAAGTCTTTATTTCTCCTTCATATGTGAAATTTTGGTTTATAGGATACAAAGTCCCAGGCTCATAGCTGTTCTGTTTAAGAAGACAGAATGTGGAGCCCCATTCTATTCTGGTTTATAAGGTCTCCATCAAGACATCTGCCTTTAGCTCGATAGGTTTTCTTTTGCAAGTTACATGATGTTTGTACCTCACAGCCTACAGGAGCTCTTCCTTCATGTTAAATTTGGCCAGGCTGATGACAATGTGTCTTCATAATTGCCTCTTTGTAATGAATCTCCCAAATGTTTATTGAGCTTCTTGTACCTGAATATCTAAATCTCTAGACCAGGAAATTTTTACGCACTTATTCCCTCCAAAGGTTTTTCCAGCCCTTGTGCATTTACTTCTTCACCCTCAAAGACACCTATAATTCTTGTATTTCACCATTTTAAATCCCCTATATCTTGTAGGCTTTGTTTATTTTTCTTAATTCTCTGCTTTTTTTTTTTTTTGACTGAATAAATTTGAAAGAATTATCTTCAAGCTCTGAGATTCTTCCTTCTGCCTGGTCTAGTCTATTCTTAAAATTTCCACTATGTTTTATATTTCCTTAAATAAATGTTTTACTTCCATCATTTTTATTTATTTTTAAAGTATTTTGATATCTTTAGCAAAATTTTCAGTCATTTCTTAAAGTGTCTATCTAGTTTTTATGGGTTGGTTTTCCATTTTCTCTTGGATTTCATTGAGCTTCCTTACATTCCATATTTGGAATTCTTTATGCCATCTTAATTGTTTCATTTTGCTTGTTATCTATTCTAAAGAGCTAGTGGTTCCTTTTGGGGACATCCTTTTCTCTACTTTTAATGCTTCCGGTATTCTTGCACTGATAAGCAGCTATCAATTCTTATTTTGTGGTTTTCTTTTGTTTAGATGACCCTTCTTTCTTTCCTCTCACTTTTAAGATGTGCCTGCAGTATATGTTGGGCAAGACGCAGGTGTGGCGAACAAGTTCAACTACGCGCTCGGAGATCGCTCCTCAGAGGTCCCTCCTCAGAAGCAGCATAACAAAATCCAAACTTGGCAAAGAGCCACAGTATACAAAATAATGATAAGAGGCAAAGAGCCGAAATTCATTTTGCATGCAGCTCTAGCCACATGTTCGCCACCCCTTCCCCTAAATGAACAAAAATTGCAATACCTCTTCCTGCCCACAGTTTCACTTTCTGCAATTTCAGTTACCTGCAATCTAAAAATATTACATACAATAAGATAGTTTGAGAGAGAGACTACATTCATGCAAACTTTTATTACAGTATAGTGTTGTACTTGTCCTATGGTATTATTAGTTACTATTCTCAATCTCTTGCTTTGTCTGCTTTATAAATTAAACTTTATTATAGGTATGCATAAGATATAATATAGTACACATGGGGTTCAGTCCTATCTGTAGTTTCAGGCATTCTCTGGGGATACAACCCCCCTTGGAGAAAGGAGAACAACTCTACCAGGTGTCAGCATGAATGTGAACCACCTGCAACTCTCACAGGCTGCTAGTCACAGGTAAATTAATACATTGT
Organism: Loris lydekkerianus; assembly: GCA_963574355.1. Lineage (NCBI taxonomy): Eukaryota > Metazoa > Chordata > Mammalia > Primates > Lorisidae > Loris > Loris lydekkerianus. Next base: position 1,623 of record CAUYPK010098624.1, on the reverse strand, counting down.
TGGAAATTTAGCTGGTGGTATCTATTAAAGCTGAACATAAGCATTTCCATGACCCAGAAAATCTATTGCTAAGTATATACCCAACACAATTTCCTGCAAAGGTCATCAAAATATTGGTACAAAAATAACTAAAAGGGTGTTATTCTTTGTAGGCCCAAACTAGGAATTGCTCAGCCATCATTCAAAAAAAATGAGTGGGTAAATGAATTCAGATGTACCCACACGCTGGAATACTGTGGCACCATGAAAGCCCCGTAGACTCCTGGCACTTTTATGAAGTCAGGATGTGGCTGCTGATGAGAGTGATCCTTGGAAGGAGATAGAAAGTGAGCAGGGGGAGGAGGGTGTTGGTGGTATCCTCCTCTTTGATCTGGATGCTGGTGACTTTAGGAATTAAATACTTATAGTAATTCATTCCACTAATGAAAGAGCCTTATCTTTTAACTCTCAAACCTTTCAGAGGAATCTACCCAAGAGAAGCTGGGTAGAAACATGGCAGACCTTTTAAGTTAGAAGAAACCATCCAGGAATGTGAAGTGGAAGGAATGGCTGGAGCCAGCTGAACACACAGGGCAGACACTCTCCAGCCACTTAGGTTTTTCTCGCTTTGCATGACCAGATGGCAGAGTACCCTGGGGTGTCAGCCTTGTTGGTTTTTTTCCTAAACATTTCTTTGCAGTTGAATAAAATCAGAGTTGCTTTTCTTCCATGTCACTCTGCTACTGAATTCCTTGTTAGGGAAACAACTCACCTCATGTGTCACACAGTGGATTTGAGATTCAGCAGTTCTCAGCCCCCATTCCCAACTGGCCAACCCCACGAGTGAGGACTTTGCCAAGTGATCTTTGGGAAACAAGAAAATCTGATTGATTTGGGCTACTTTTCAACTTCTCTAGGATGCAAAATAAACTTGCCTTAGTGGCAAATCGGAGTCTATCAATGGCAACTGACTGGCTGAACTTCCGAGCAGCAGGCGTCTGAAACATTAGTAACTAAGGAAAGGAGGATCAACTGAGAAGACAGCTGTCAGAACTCCACCACAAGGTGACGCTTTACTTGGAAGAAGTCGGACTTTTTCTTAAGGGCTTTACTGAGATATAATTCACATATAATTCATGCATAATTCACCTTTTTAAAGTATAATTCAAAAGTTTTTGACATTATAATATTAATTTTCAAAATGTATGACTAAAATATGTATGACATACTGATAGGTATGGCATAAAACTTTTCTGACCCCTGTCCCTTTGAAGCCCCTGTGAAAGTGATTCTCAAAGTGTGGCCAGGGGCAGCAGCGTTATATCACCTGGGAACTTACACAGAATGAAATTCTCAGCTCCCACGTTACACCTGCCGACTCAGAAACTGCAGGAACTGGGCCCAGAAATCTGTGTTTAGAAGCCTTCCAGGTAAGTCTGGTGCTTTCTGGAATTCCAGGACAAATGTTTTGTCAACTCCATTCTTCAATATATTTAGTAGAATTGGAAAGGACATATGATGTAACTTGTGTATTCTTCAGGTTGGGGTGTAGGAGAGAAACATCTACTAAAGGAAAAGTTAATTTGTTTCATGGCATGTTCAAGGTACCCTATGTTGAGAAGGCCTTAGGCTGCCCATCAAAGT
>CAUYPK010098623.1:0-34853 GCA_963574355.1 Loris lydekkerianus | reverse complement strand
CCAGATCCAGCAACAGGGCTGGGGGTGCTGCGCATGGTTCTGGGAGTACCTGGCACCCAGTGACTTTGGAACAGAGAGCCCAAGGCTACAGCAGTCTCTGGCCAGGAGAAGGGCCTTTGCACAGAGGCAGGGAGGGCTCCAGAGGGCACGCAGCTACCAGAGTCCCTGGCCAGATGAACGGGCTAGTGTGGAGGCTGGGAGTACACAGGAGGGAGGATGCAGGGTTGCGTGGCTCCCGCAGTTCCTAGTCAGGGAATGTGGAGGCCTGGTGGGTCCGGATCACCTGTCGGGTTCGCTGCACAGCTCTTATGGAGGTCTGGGCAGTGCCAAGCCCAGGAGTTTGAGGTTTCTATGAGCTGTGACGTCAAGGCAGTCTACCCAGGGCAACAGCTCAAGGCTGCAATGTGCCAAAACTGTCTCACTCTGCCCCTAAGGATTAAGGTTGTAAAGCAGCTCACTCCCCACCTTTAGGCTGCTCAGTCACTAGGTTACTTTGTCCCACCTGATCCTTGCTCTTGAACCCTGATGGGAGCTTGGCAGAGCAGTTCTTTCACAATGACTTACTTCACCCAGCTCAGTGGCTCATTCTGGGGTCCCAGTCAATGCCCAACATTCTCCATACTCCTGCTCAAACTCTCCCCAGGGCAGCTCAACTGAGTACCAAGTCCAAGAACACCAAAACAGTTTACAGGTAAGGCCTTTCCAGTTTGCAGTCTCACTGCTGCTTGTACTCATGGTTGCCGGCGTGATTAGGTCGATCGAACACACGCAGCCACTTGCCAGTTTTCCACTGTTTTTGTCCTCCTACTGGGGTCCAGAAGTCCCTTTCTGGCTCCCTGTATCCTCAAAGGGATTATCATAGGCAGATCCCACCAGCCAGAGATGCCTGGAGTCTTGTCTCCCCAGACTCGCTGTGCCCAGTTATAGAGAAGCTGTTACTCAGCTGCCATCTTTAATCCAATCACCTCATCCTCCTTTTCTATCTCAATGGTTTAAGTTCTCATATCTACTAGGTGGAAAATTGAAGCAGTTATTTAAATGATACAGGTTCAAAAGAGAACACACAGCACTGTTGACTAATTTTATTATTTCTAATAATATTGATTTCATTGGCCTGAATAACATTAATAAGTGTCTACTTGGCCTTGAAATTCATGTACAAAGGCAGTTTCCAGCAATGACCAATTAAGATATGAAATTTTAAAATCTTTTAGAACTTTCAATTTCTTCTTGTCTTACAGCGTGGAAACCAGGCTTTATTTTCACAGCCACATCCATCAATGTGGTTTGGACAATATGGTTGGAAAATACAGAAGTGGGATGAAAATTATTCTTGAAGCTCTTACTCTTTCTAAACCATGAAAAATTGCTTTACCTGAACCTAATCAGCATTATATCAAAAGAGAAATTAATGAAAACTAATGAAACATCAGCTGTGTGTCAATATTTACATTTCCTATTAAACTGAAAATTAAACACTTCCTCCTCCTCCTGAAAATGCTGTATATGTACATATTTAGATAATTTTTATTAGCTAATGAATTAGAACACAGTGAAGTCAGCATCTTCCAAGTCACTAGTTTACATACTTAATTAAAACTCTATTGACTTCATTTGTTATCCAAAATAATGATCTTGGGATTTGGCAATTAGAAGACTTTAGTGAGGGAGCTAGAATGTGCTGATATCATAGGCTTCCTTTATAGGTTTAATGAATCCATATAGGAAAATGATTATCATATCATGAATGTCTGGGCAGAGAAAGAAGGCCTCAGGGTTTGGATAAAGTAATTTTTAACAGTATCTCCCCATGTATGTATATACAGTTAATTTTAGTCTCCAAGAAGAATAAACAAAAACATTAAATGAGATCCTCTTTCTTTGATCCAGCGATGACAAGGTCTTCAGTAGCTATAGATAGGTACTCCGCCTCTCAGAGACCATTTCATAGTATAGGGACATACTGGACAGAAGGGATCCCTAGAATTTTTTAGGTCTTCACACTTAAGAAGAAATGCATTTCCACTCTTTCAGTTATTTCTTGGCATTGTTTAATGGTTTCAACTACTTCCAACATATTTAAATGCACATGTGTTTACATCCCTTTTTCCTGATCCATGAGTTAGGTAGGGTAACTTGTGAACTCTATTTGTAAGTGGAAACACTGAAAATTCAAAACTATAGCAAAAGTCACACCAAGATCACAAGTTGTAACTTATGGCTGGGTACTGTCCTAGGTCCCTGTGGATCACTGTCTGATGTTTCAGTAAAACATCTACATGTGATTCAGTTAAGGAGTCAGGTATAACACATATAAAAGGGAGAAGAAAATTGGGTCTGGGGACAAGGAAGGCTCTCTGTCCTCAGTCATGGCCCTTTTGGAGTCAGGGGGAAAAGCTAAAAACATACTGTTTTTTTTTGTTTTTTTTTTGTTTTTTTGAGCTAATTATCAATGCTGATGTGAAATGTTTGTGTAGTGATTGTTATTGCCTTTTGCAAGTCATGCCTTTTTAGAGCTCATTAAATATGCAAAAATGTGTATTTTAGGTAATCACACATAATAATATTGCAATTTACAAAAGCATTTTACTATTCTCCCTTGAATATTTATTTGCTTTCGTGGATTAACAGGTCAATAAATCAGGTTATGAATAATTAGTCAACACATACTTATTTAGGAGTTGTTCTCTGCCTGGTTCCATATTATTTACAATATAAGATACAGAAAAATGTAAAACATGGTTGTAACCCTAACATTGATTGAGCACGTATTCTATGAGGTGAGACATTCATACATGCAGTCAAGAACATTCAGATACTAAGACACATTGCCAGCAGTAAGAATGGAGTAGAAAATCAGTATGGGGAGAGCTACTATTAAGTAGTGACTAAATGCAGAGGTCCTGCACTCAGTCCATCCAGACTTAAACCCCACTTTGAACACCTGCAAGCTCTACAGCAGCACTTTCAACCACCCTCTACTTCAGTTTCCCTTATCTGTCAAATAGAGATAATAAGTCACGTATGAGAGCTACTGTGAAGATCAAATTCATTAAAACATATAATGTTCAGCACATTGTGTCCAATAATTGTTTCTTATTATCATGGACAAGGACACACTTAGAGGTCTTGGACAGGAGATGGGACTTGGAATAAATCATTCATAATAAAATAATTTGAATGGATGAGAGACTGAATTTTGGGTCACGATAGCAACATGAAAAAATAAATAGCTGTAGTAGCAATGGGAGTAACTAGCTCATGGGTTTGTGGAAAACCAAGTCACCTGGAGTAGAGGAAGCAGACAGGGGAAATAGTACTGAATAGGTGGAGAAGAATGGTAGAAGCAGCTGAGAGACTCCTGAAAAGTGAACCTGGATCAGGGTATGAAGTCACTAACCAAACTGTCAAAACACTGGAGCAGGAAACTTGCTTTGGCTGCTGCATTCAGTTTCTCACTGGACTCAAGGATATTCACCTACACAGATACTGGCTGCCTGGCTTCTGATTTAATTGTGAACTCAGTAGCAAAGTTATTTAAAAGAATGATTTGTAAATGATTAATCCAATTTTAAGTTCTAGGAATTAATATTTTTATCTAGAACTGTCCTGGATAACATTATCAATGAATGAATGCATGCATGCATAAAACCTTCTGTTCATGAGATGCTGTCCCCTGTAGTGTGTTCTGCTAGCACAAAGCCTCATAGTGTCAACTGTTTTAGAGGGACTGTGATATATTTTACAGTAGATGAGATTGTATGAGATGCTCTTTCATTTCTTTTTGTGTCGGCATCAGAACACTGACTCTCCTCATTAGCGTCCATTGTTCCAGACCTTTATATTATTTTCTATTGTTTCTCCCTCTCCCCTCTTCCTCCTCCTCCAAATTAAACATTTGTGGCTCACATCTTAATCTCCAAGGTCCTTTGGAGAGACACTAGCTAATAGAACAAACCACAGCATCACTTTTTTGATATTTACTTTTATTGTTATTATTTACATTTTTATTTCTGTTATACATCGTGCTCAAAATATTTTAAGGAAAAGTCTTGAAAGTGGTATATATCAGTGACTGTAGCAATGTTAAGAGCTTATATCAGAATATAAATCTGAAGACTGTTGCCTTTCTTGAGTAAGTCATATTCTAAAAAAGTTAGGATTTCTGGTTTTAGCTCTGATATGTAAATAGCTTGGAATTCATCATTCCATTCTTTGATTAATTAACAGTAACAAACAAATGTTTAAATATTAACACAAAATGTTTATAAGAGGGGAAGATAAGTATATGGTACATGATCTCTATGCATGACCTTCTTTTTTCTGTAAACTGAAAACTCTTTGAAAAAGAAAAGTTAAAAAAAAAAAATCGACCAAACTGGTGAACTCCATGACATAGAGGACTGATATGCTGGTCCAAGTATGTTTTATGTTACCAAAGATCAGAAACAAGCAGTTTGGGGCTCACTTTCCTGCTGTCCCCTCACCTTTGAGCAGCACCTGTGCACATCAATTCTCACCTTACATGATGAGAACTACTCAGGTGATGTTAATGAGATTCAGCAGCAGCAGCATAGCAGTTTCCCTACATGTGCCGAAGGAAAATGCAAGTTTACTGAACTGAAAAAATTGTCTATGCCATATGCTTTCAATAGATCATTCTGGAGACTTTGGGGAAGAAGACTAAAATGTGGCCAGGGAGGAAGTGAAGAGTATGGTTAGTATTGTCCTTTTGCTGCCTGAAGAACTCATAGTTCATATCAAGGACTAAGTGTCACTTCATCTGGAGGGTTTCCCTGAGCTCCAGAGGTACATCCTCCTGTCTTACAAGTTCATAGCACCAATACCCCAGTAGCAATTTTACATTTCTCTGTGTGATTAGATCATGCTTCTCTCCCTCATTAGATTCTAAACTTAATGAGATAAGAAACTGGATATGTTTGTGCTGATTTTTTTTTTTTTTATTTAATGACTGATTGGATGATAGATGTTCAATAAATATTTTCGAAATGAATGGATACAAATTAGCAGAATTTTAAATGCTATATTCGTTTGCTAGGGTTGCCAAAGTACCATAGATTGGGTGGCTTAAACCACAGAAATTTATTTTCTTGCAATTCTAGAGACTGGAAGGCTGAGATTAAGGTGTTGATAGGGTTGGTTTTTTTTCAGAGATTCCTCTCCTTAGCTTGATGATGACAGCCTTCTGTCCCGCCTGTTTCTTCACATGGTCTTTGTGTGTGATTGTGTTCTAATTTTCTCTTCTTGTAAAGATTCTAGTCATGTTGAATTATGGCATACCCCCAATAATCCTATTTTAAATATCTCTTTAAAGTCCCTGTCTCCAAACACATTCTGAGGTACAGGGGTTTGGGACTTCATTATTTCAGTTTGGGAGAGACACGATTCAAGCCAGGTATGTGCAATGTTAGTATGTGAAACTAAAGGCAAGTATATGAGTCACAGAAGACCTGTTTAGATACCTCTTAGGTTCAAGGGGTTAAGATTCCATCCTTATTTCTTCAATTATTCTGTGTTCCTGTGATCTTGTTTTTTTTTTTTTTTTTGCAGTTTTTTGGCCAGGGCCGGGTTTCAACCTGCCACCTTCAGTATATGGGGCCGGCACCATACTCCTTGAGCCATAGGCACTGCCCATGATCTCCTCTTTTAATTAACTTTTTGTATGTCGACTTTGATTTGAGTGGTTGGGATACTTTTCTGAATCTGTTCAATGTTTTGATCATTATTTTTCCTTTAATGAATGATTCTATTTTACATATGTACTTTTCCGAGGGCTTTTTCTTTAAATTATTGGATGATATATAGATGTAACATTATTTTCTTCACTTTGCTAATGAGCAACAGGAGCAAGTTGCTCAAAGTCACATGGCTTACGTGCCATTAATGGGACAAGTGCAAGTAAAAAGAAGCAGCATCTTCAGACTTAGCAACAGGTCTTTGTTAAAAAACAACATTTAATGTGCTATATGCTAAAAGCTTTCCTATTCTTTACAGAGTCTTTCCAGAAATTCTGAATCATGGTAAAGAAGAAAACTTATTGGAACCCCAATCTTTATTCACAATCACTGAATTCTTATGGAATTATTCCCTTTGTATTACTTTCCAGCTTGAGCTGGAAATAGCAGGGTAAGTGACAGTCCTTGACTTGCTTCCTGCCTTCTCAAGTTCACTCTGAGTGGTTTATGTGAAAAGGGGAGGAGCTTTCAGACGTCTGATTGGTCAGAGAATCTGAAAGGCCAACCCTCTGTGTTCATCCATGACTAATGAGGCTATAAGTTAACTGTGGAATTTCTGTATCTCAGTGATGCCTCCCTAGTCTTCTCACTTTGAAGCTGTTGCCCATCCCCATCATCTCATGGGTGATTGATGCATCCTTCATGTGTCTGTTGACAGCCTCAAAGACACAGGAGATGGGAAGGGCTCAGGATCCAAATTGCTTATAGGCACTTTCCTGTTGTTGGGCATTCTCTTTATGTGAACTATTGAGATGTCTGAAATATCATCTTCCTTACAGTTTGAATTCTGTTTTTCTTCTTTTTTGTTATTATGCTAAGGAAAAGGAGAGTGGGGGATGATACTTCTTTTTAACTTCTCTTTTGAAATAGTATACTAAATATATTACTCAATATTAATCTCCTGTATAAATGGAGTCATTGCATGCTTCGTAATGTTCATCTAGACACAAGAAACCTCCTCGCCAATATTTCATTTCACCTCAAGGCATGGTTCTCATTCAGAACTAAGCATGTGTGTGTGTGGGGGGGGGGGGGTACATGTGTGTGTCTGTGTGTAATTTTGAGTGTGTATGTTGAGGGATGGAGAGGAATGAATGAACGAATTCATTCCTTCCTTCCTTCCTTCCTTCCTTCCTCCATCCCTCCCTCCCTGCCTCTCTCCCTTCCTTTCTTTTTTCTTAGAATGAATAATTGGTGTCAATTTATGAGAAGGGCCTTTATTTTTTTTTTGCCATTTTTCAGAATTACACATTGAAATGATTGTGTTTGAAGTGCTGGCTTCTTCTACTAATCCTCACAAAAAAAAAAAAAAAAAAAAAAACAAACCTTTAAAAGAAATCTCTATATTTTTACTACTTTTATTTTTTTGCCTTGCTATTTTAAAGGTCATCAATGTAGAGGAAGAATAATTTTCTAAAAGCACTGGGGTAAAAATGGAAAAGGCTGCTTTAATCCCAGCACTGAATCTATAAAATTAGATCTGTTTAATAAATGGTTACATAACAATGCAAAAACAAAGAGTCAAACAATGCAGATTACTCAAGCTCTCTTCACTGGGCACCATGACAGATTAAACAGAAGCCTCTTTCCTATGATCGACCACAAATAAAAGAAACTAAATATGATTTAGTGATAAACAAAAACAGTACAGAGTGATCAGGGCAATGACAAAGAGCTTTGCATATGCAGATAATCACCACACCATGGTTGTAAAGTGCTCATGGTTTTGCTCCTGCATATTCCATCAGTAGGCTGAGCTTTGTTCTTTCAGTCTTGGTGACACTTTGAAGGTCTTTGCATTCATTATATTTTTATATACTGCTTTTCTTTTCTTTTTACTCCTTTTTATTTCCACCAACACACTAAGAAAGGAACAAGTTTATTGATATATTGCCTAATAAAATACAAATCTGTTGCAACACAATGCATAAATTTTATTAATATTCTTGTTAGTTCTAAAAATCAATTCATCTATAGACATTTATTTTCAGCATTCAAATGATATTAAAGGGAAAACTCTCCTTCTGCAAAAGAGAAAGTATTAGAAAAATGACCAAATGTCATAAGGAAGTATTGGTTATGATCAATTCTGGTTTCAAAATCACTAGGTGAAAATTTCCATATCTAATAGAGTATTTTTAGAACAACCCAAGCTTGGTGATTAAGACATAATAACATTAAGCTAATATTTAAAAATAGATTGAACTATGTTTAATTCTGAAAATAAGGATTTCTGTGGTCAGGAAAAAGCCTACTTTGATTCTATTAGCAGTGCCCTTGTCAGAGCCCTCTTACATCCTGGAAGAAAAGTAAACCACTCCAGAGAATATGAGTGCACCAAATGGATCATGCCTCAAAATGAAGGGTAGTCCCCCACTTTGTCTTGAGACATTTCTTCCCTAATATGGGGATATTACCTCTGCTGCTCTAGATGACACACATGTTTTGCTTCCTTGTATGCCAAATATCTATCCTGGGTTTGGGTAAGAACAGTTTCTCTACCTAACAGCATTCCGATTAGACAAGAACACCTGATTTCATCTGGGGATAAGAAAGTGACATGAACAAACTCTTCTTAAGCATCTTTTTCTAAATGATATCCTAATTTACAGGGGAGTCCTGGATAGAGTGGTCTTTGATAAGTATCTCTTTGCTGTGGCTGTGGGCTACTCCATATGGCCCACACAGATGGCCCACACAGCCATCTGTGGTCTACTTGCAGATGTCTCCTGAATTCACCGAAACATAGAAAAGTGAATTTTTACTTTCCATAGTTAGATGTCCAGGACTTAGGGAAAAAAAAGAGAAAAAAAAAAAAAAAATAGGTTCAACTTAACAGGGCCCTTTTTAAGAGGAAAACTCAGAAAGAGACTTTTGTCTCTAGCAGTTATTACATCCTTAAATTTGAGAGTCCAAACTGCTGAAAAGGATTATGACTTCTGTGTCTTAAAAAGTATTAGTTGCTAATTGGATTAGCCAATTCTGATAAGCCCATTCTTATCAGTTTTGAATTGGAAATACCCTTGTAATGACACAGCCCTCCATAATAAAGAGCCACATTAATTCCTACTAGGTGCTAAGTTAGAAACACATTTTTGAAGAGTAAATAAGGACAGTAGTCATAATCCCCAAAGTGAATATAAAGAATTAAATGGAAAATATACTAATTTTATTTTCAAATTTACCTATAAATAAATGTGTAAGATTAATGTATATTAGCATTGCATTTAACAAATTATACTCATTGAAAATAAAATTTATGAAACTAGAACCGTTTGAAAACAATTAGATATATGGTGGTTTTATAGTGGAGCCAGTGGGTAATCATTAACAAAATTTTAATTTTGAATATCACTTTTTATGGTAGATTGAGGGTAATAATGGCCTCAATTTGTTCAGGCCTCCCATATACTTCTCCATGTTTCTGAACTTGGTCATGCGACTTCTTTGGACAGTGGTATGGGAGTAGATATGATACTTAGAGTCTTGATGAGCACATTTACACTGGATTTGCCCTCTTACTATTCTTGGAACCATGCTACCAGGTGACTGTGCCCCGGCTAGTTTGCTTGAGGCCAAGCACCACATGGTAGAAATCAAGATACTCAGCCAATAGATAACTAGCCCTAAGCTGATGCGACAGCTAAGAGCCAGTTGGAGAGTGATGCCTACACAGGGTTAGCCAAGCCTTGCCCAGAGAAGCAGAGCTGCCCAGCTCAGCCCAGGCTATGGTGCAGAAATTTGAGCAAAGTAATTTATTTTCTCGAACCATTAAATTTTAGAGTGGCTTATTATATGACAAAACTTAACTGATACATTACCACTTAAGAATGCTTTCAAAATGCCAGGTGCAGTGGTTCACACCTGTAATCCCAGCACTGTGGGAGGCTGAGGAGGGAGAATTGCTTGAGCTCAGGAGTTTGAGACTCGCCTGAGTGAGAGTGAGAACCTCACTCCTAAAAAATTGGAAGAACCCAGCTGGGTGCCACTGCGAGCACCTATAATCCCAGCAGCTTTTGGAGGCTGAGGTTAGCGGGATGCCCACAGCCTGAGGCTGAGGTTGCAGTGAGCTATGATGCCATTGCATTCTGCTCAGGACATAGGGTGGGACTCAGTCTCAACAACAGCAACAACAACAACAAAATGCTTCCAAAATCCCAGACTATAAAATTCTAGAACGTATGAAACTCTAGAATATGGGGGTGGAGTCATAGCTCACAGCAACCTCAAGCTCTTGGGCTCAAGCAATTCTTCTGTCTCAGCCTCCCAAGTAGCTGGTTGTAGCCTGGCTACAACACCTGGCTATTTTTTTTTTAAATTTTTATTTATATTTTTACATATACATCTGTCATGGTGCCCAGTGAAGAGAGCTTGAGTAATCTGCATTGTTTGACTCTTTTTTTTTGCATTGTTATGTAACCATTTATTAAACAGATCTAATTTTATAGATTCAGTGCTGGGATTAAAGCAGCCTTTTCCATTTTTACCCCAGTGCTTTTTACATTGCATACCTAATTAAGGTTTTGATTTTTTTTGCCTTCACAAAATTAAAAAGACTTAAAATTTGATAACAATAACAATGTTTAAGATAAGGATTAGAAACAAGAACCTTATAAAGAATGAACATAAATACATTCAGAGAAGGAGACAATTGCTACATCAAAATATTAAGCAATAATAATAATGCAAAGAAAGTAACATTCACATCATCAAATAAGAATATGTCTATTATAGAATGCTTTGACTCTGAGATTCAGTATGAAGTCATCAGTTAACTTACTAGTTTTTTTAAGTATCAAGAAATAGAGAACTAATATTTATAAATAAAAGTAAAAGATAATTTCAAAAAACAGATCATGCTAAATATTATAGACAATAGAAAAACACAACATCAAAATCATTCTACTTGATCTGGGTACACCTAACATTAAAGTTGGAGAAAATATATTATTGTAAAGGAGAAATTACAAACATGTCACTTATAAATGAGGATACAATATCCTAAATAACATATCAACATGTTGAGTTAAAAATTAATGTTTAAGTAATACACTTTGGTCAAATTTAACTTTTCCAATTTATGTGAAAATTAGTCACTATTTTCTTTTCTTTTCTTGTTCTTTTTTTTTTCTTCTTTTCCTTTCCGTCAGCCCTTCCCTCCTTCTCTGTCTGCTCTATCCTTCCGCCATGCCCCACCGTGTCATTAATTGTTTTCAAATCAAAATTGAGTACATAGGATTCATACTTTTCCACTCTTGTTGTGCTTCACTAAGAATTATGTGTTCCACCTCCATCAAGTTTAGTAAAAATGCTGAAAAATCTCCATTTTTTATGGCTGAATAATATTCCATTGTATACATAAACCACAGCTTACCAATCCATTCCTGGGTTGAAGGACTTTTAGGTTGTTTCCACATTTTGACAATTATAAATTGGGCTGTGATAAAAAGCCTAGTACAGGTGTCTATGATTTAAAAATAAAAATAAATAAATTTAAAAAAATAGTAACTTCATTAATCTATGATGAAGATGATGTAAATGTAAAAGACTTCATATGATGTCTGACACCTAATAAACACACATACATATTCGATTGAACAGTTCATTGAGAATTTCATGGCAGCAATAAAAATGAACCTAGTTTAATTTTTCCAACACCCACCTTGAAATCATATTATCGAATCCATCTTTTATCTGTGTTAGACTGATTCTCTAACTCTCCAGGCACTTTAAGTCCATTTTGAAGCTTTAGTACCATATGCTATTTTAAATTTTCCTGGACTCCTGCTATACTAAGGGATGAAGTGAATGTGAAGTGGGAAGAGGTATGACCTGTGTTCATTCTGTCTCCCACTCCATTATCTCAGAGTAGAGAACTCATCCTGGTCTGAAGACACTCTCTCCCTGTTCCTTTGAGGCCTACATTCTCCTTTCTTTGCTGGATAGTACTGTGGTCTGAATGCTTGTGAATATGAGTCCATTACTAAAAGACCACATGTTGAAACCTAATCCCTAATTGGAGGATATGTGTGAGTGGAACCTTGGGGATGTGACGAGGACACAGTGACAAAACAATCATGAATGAGAACAGCACCCTTACAAAAGAGGCCCTAGAGAGATTCCTCTTTCTACCATGAGAAAACAGGAAAAAATGGCCATCTGTGAGAAGGGACCTCACCACACACCAAATTTTCCAGACTCCTAACCTTATACTGCTCAGCCTCCAGTTGTGAAAGCAGCATATTGCCACAGTTGATAAGACACCCAGTCTATGATATTTGGCTATAGCAGCTTGACAGATGCTGGTTAGGAAAACCTAAGAGAAGAGTTAGCTGTCTGCATATATTCCTGGGCACCTACCTGGATTAAAGTGGCCTTCCGCAGTATTATTATTTGGGGTTTTATTCTACCAAAAAAAAAAAAAAATTAAAAAATTTCAAATTAATATGAGGGTTTAAATTTTTAGGTTACATTGTGGTGGGGGCACCATGGGTAGGTAGGAGGAGGGACGGCAGTGGCAGGATGGCACTGAGTGTGCATAGTGTGAGGGTGTTTACGACGCTCCCTGGGTATTATTATTTGTATCTAACGGCTTCTACCAATATGCTGCTATGATGTCCACTGCATGTGGTCTTTTAGTAATGGACTCATATTCACTGTAATCCCATTCAAAATGAGAACTCACTCGGAGAATAGCAGATATGTCTCTGTACAGCCTGACTACGGTCCACACTCCAGTCCCTCTATGGATATTGTGTGGCATTGTTCAGCTATACCAAGACAGCACAAAAACTCTTGCTTCTTCCTTAATCCCTTTTGCTCCTTCCTATAGAAACACATCTGCTACTGAGATCTCTTTAAAACCTAATATAGGAGAAGTATCTTTTTCCTCCCAGACATCCTACACTAAGTTAGTTACAAAACACTGGGGACAAATTTTCCTGGAATACTCCCACTTTTGAAATCTCCAGGCAGAAAGTGTGAACATACCCTACAAATGACTCTGTAAACTCCAAGGAAAGATATCAAGTGTGTTCAAGAATTTTTTAACCCTGTTCCTTCCTGCTATCACTCAAGTGGACTTGCAGACTGCAACCCGGAAAGCATCCAGCTTATAGTCAAGAACCCAGTCTCCTTTTCTTGCAGGGATCTCTAGTCTCTCTAATGGTTCTCTCTGAGTACACTTTCCCTTGACTAGTAACAGTATAGAGGTTGGTGAAGTTAGATACTTTTGCCATAAACAGTGCACTCCCCTCAAAGCAGATGATCCCAGACTCTAATTCTTCTCTCCTTGTCCCCATCCCCAGGCCTCCTATTTTATGAGGTAAAAGGGTTAGACCACAAGGACAATAGGATCAGTTGTATTATTTTCTGATAAAAATATGGAGGTGGATTCCTCGCAGTCACTTTGGAGATAATTGGGCTATTTCCTCATATGGGTATGGAATAATCAGTTATACTGAGCAAAGAGAGGAAAGAAGCTGTGATCTGGGCAGTGGAAGAGAACAGAAAGGAGTAGGTTGAGCTAACACAAAGGCTCATATTAGAATTAGAATAACAAATGGCCAAAGACTGAGGGGAGGTTACTACCTTTAGGATCTGTACCCACTTGTCTTGCTGGTATCGCCTCATTTTTCCAAGGCTATCTCATTACATGTACAATATAGCTAGCAAAGATATTTCAAAAGTTAAGGAATATCACTACAATCCATACCTTGCGTTCCCTTTAGCATCCTGAAGATACAAATTCTGTATCATAGACTTTCTTCATCACTTCCTTGGCATCCTTTGAGGAATCCTGCTGGTTATTCATTTAGCTGTTGGCCTGGCTCCTGCAGAGCACTAACTAGAGTTGCAAGGGTGACAGTCGCATGAGGTTTTTCTGTTACAATTGCTTTGTTAAGAATTCAGGCAAAGTAAAATTAGATTTTTAAAAACACATATACATACACACAATTATACCCCAATGTCTCCTTTTCCTTAATCCTTATCTGAGGCTTTTATTATTTAACTTAATAATTAATATCTCAATCTGATGACTTGAGATTATCACTGGCAAACCATGTATGAACAGTCACAAGTAGTCAGGGAAAGTTACATTTTTGACTTATCCTCAGGCATTATAAATTCCTGAGTGTTATGCAAAGCATCACTGGAATGATTTGCACAACAGGGGGTTCAGTTTTTAATAAAAGTAACTCTCATTTTTAATTATAGCAATTAAGATCTTCTTATTGGCAGGCAGACGACTACTTTACAGTCATGAGCCTTGCTTCTGCCGTTCGACTGGGCTTAGAATGTAGCCTACTCTTTCGGTTATGGTTATTTCCAAGTCTCAAGATTATTGAACATAGATAAGTAACATACAGAAGGTACAATGCTTGAAAATATGTCTGAGGAACTGTTTTTATCTAGATAGTCTCAAATTCTCATCATACCTTAGGAAAAGGAAAGAAAAAGAAGCAATGAATAAAGAATGAATATGTGTCTTTGTGGGAACCTTGGTTGGAAATATTTTGTCACTGTAACATATTGTGAATGAATATTACACTTCAGCTTGGGTATGTACTCGAACAATATGTGTTAAACAAATGACATGTTCATTTTCTCACTCTCTATATGTGATCTTCTTAAAGAAGAAAACCCATGCAGGAATTAAAACTGCCAACATGCTAAGCCTTGTGACAGTTCTATTTCTGTGCTAGACCTAATTAAACCTGAAATTTTCCAATATTTTCACTGACATCATTTATGTTGTAATTAACACTTTTTACTGGAAAAGACGGTTGTTTTCAGCTGAAGTCTTTCATCTTGTTGTGGTTATAACTACAAAACTGAAATAATAAAACCATAATTATGAAAATTTCCTAGCCACAAGTTTGTACATGAGACTGCTCTACATATGAGCAACAACAAAAGGTAATTAAATGCAGACGGATATAAGATTGCAGAATCATAGAGCACTGCCTAGTGTTTCTATCTTTCTGGTATATTTTAACAATATTCACTGTTTGGCAAGCTATTTAGATGATGACATTATTATAAACCTATAAAAACGTATATTTTGAGCATATGGAGCAGCAAACTATACTAATGTGGATGACAAGGAGTCAGGAAACTATATGTAAATATTTTGATGGCACCTAAAAGTCTGTACAATTTCTATAAGATGGCATAACAGTTGGTAACATATGAATCTGTAGTGTGAATATATATATCACACACACATACATATATACATGCACACATACAGACACATTATATATATCTTCTTTGATATAAAGTGTTAGGCTAGGTAATATTATAAGAATGCAATAGATAATTAATCAAAATACATTTCTTAATATTACTACAGTATTTTTGATGTGTTTGTTTCTAATTTTCATATTTTACCCCAAATCGCTTCCATAAGAAATATTATAAAGAAATAAGATGTCATTTATTCCATTTATAGCTTTAAGTGGAACAAATTTGGAATAAATGGAAAAATTGACATTCCACCCTATTGGTCGTCATAAAAAGTGAACAGAAAAAAGAAAGGACATTGCTCTTACAGAATGATTTGATCAATTGCATTGATGGGCTGAGATAAAATTGCTGAGAAACGTATCTCGAGTTGGCATAGTTCACGGAAAGCAAATTTGCTGTGAATGATGATAATTTGTACCAAAAGAAATTAGTGCCAATTTGATTAGGAATTGCCCTTCTGTTCAGATTTCAGGGGCTAATCTATCCTGTCGTGGTTACAGCTTTATCTAGGCTATTGGAGTAAAACAGAAATAATACAGAGAGAAAAAAGAATGATGACAGGGACATTCTCTTGCTTTGATTTGTGACTTTTTAGGGCCAAGGGAAAAAGTGCAAAAGAGATGACATAATCACATCATATTTCGTGAAAAGCTACAGAGTTTCTCCACCTGCAGGCCATTATGATAATTTATCTTGAGCTTGAACCGAAGCATGAAAAGAAACTATTTCTAGTTCCTGCTTCCTCTTCATTTATGACAATAATTGATATTCAATTTTTTAACACTAACTTTTTTACAGAGCATATTATAATATTTAAAGTGCTTTCACAACTTTAATTTTTCTTAATTTTCACAACAACAAAAACAAAGTAATAAGAGACTAAGATTCACAGAGTGCGGCGCTCATGACCAGTACACTTTACTGTGCTAATCTGGTAGGTGTGTCCCTGGGGGAACTAAATTGTCTCTCCAGTTCTCATCTGCTCTCCTTCTATCACTAAGTCTGCACAAACCTTGTAAACCTTTGGAGAAATCCTATACACAGATAAATATTTTTTCAGCCTGATGTGTCAGTGACAAGAAAAGTACTGGCTCTCCCTTCTTTATTATTAGATGGCAAAGTTCACATCCCTTCTCCCTTGAATTTTCAAATATGATTTGCATATATTCAAATGAAACCTGTCAAATTTACTGAAACATTGATATGAGTCAACTGAGAAACCAACCAGCCATCAAAAGTAGCTTTAAAAAAAATTATGAAGTTTGGGGAACAGGTGATGAGAAGAAAAAATGAAAGACTGTCCTTACCTGAGCATGTATAAAGCTCAGTTTCTTCATTTATGTCTATTTTTAAGTGTCACTCTTGTGAAGAGTTCTTCATTCCCTACTCTAAAGAAATAGAACTACCCTCCCACGTCCTTCCCATAAACACACCATATATATCTGTCCCTGTTTTACTTTTCTTTAGAGCAATTATCACTATGATGTTTTGCACTGCAGTCATGCATTGCATAATGACGTAGGTCAAAGAGGGACTGCATATCTTGGTCCCACAAGATTAAAATGAAACCACAAAATCCCTATCACCTAGTGACATCATGGCCATTCTAAGATTACCTTTCTGTCTATTTGTAGATACACAAATACTTAACCATTGTGTTGCAATTGCCTAGAGTATTCAGTAGAGTAATGTGTGTACTGGTTTATGACATGGGAGGAATAGGCTACAGAAGGAAGCCTAGGTGTGTGGTCAGCTATACCATCTCAGTTTGTGTAAGTACGTTCTGTGATGTTTATACAACGACCAAGTCACCTAACGATGCATTTCTCAGAACACGTTCCTGTCATTACAGGACGCATGACTATACTCGTTTACCCGCTTACAGTTCTGTAAGAATGTAAACTCTACAAGATCAACCATTTTCCCTGGATCTAAATAATGCCTGGTACATATCATTCATAATAACCAACTCTTAAACAGTGCTAATTACACCTTTATTCACCCATTTAATTTCCCTATGTAATAGATACCAGTAACTTCTCCATTTCAGATACAAGAAATCTGAAGTACAGCAATGTTAAGAAAATTGTCCAAAGTCAAGTAACTAGGAAATGATAGAGCTTGAGTCTGAACTCAGGAAGTGTAGTTCCAAAGTCTGTGCCTTAAATATTATGTAAATCCTTAAGATATATGCTTGAATTAATAAAGCTGATCAAAGAATTTTATCAGCTAAGACTTGAGACCGATTACAGTGGCTCATGCCTGTAATCCTAGCATTCTGGGAGGCTAGGGCAGGAGGATCACTTGAGATCAGGAGTTTGAGACCAACCTGAGCAAGAGCAAGACCCATCTCTACAAAAATAGAAAAATTAGCTGGGCGTGTTGGTGTAGTGAGCTAAGATAACACACATCTGAACTCTAGCCGGGTAGCAGAGCAAGACTGTCTCAAAAAGAAAAAAAAAAAAAAAAAGATTTGAATAGAAAATAAACAGAATTTATGGAAAAACACTCTGATTCGAGTCTTCTCTGGGAGTTCTGAACATTTCACACACAGCTTTAGCCAAAAACCATATTAATTACCTTGGAACCTGAGAAGAGATATTATTTAAATCAGACTTAAAATTCCCTTAAACCACCTGGTCAAGAAAATTTATAAATGTTGTTTTTTTTGTTTGTTTGTTTTCTTTCCCTTTTATAGACCAACCTAATGGTTTACAAAATGAGAACTATTATTAGGCAACTTCCTAATTAAGGTCATATTTTTCCCTGTAGAGAAAACAAAACATCTATTTGATTGCTTAGAGTTATTACTTCCCTTAGTAAGAGTCCAAGCACTTGAATTTCGAAACTGGGCAAATTATCAGGTAGGTCTCAGTCAGCATTCTATTCCCAGTCAGGGTGGAAACCGAGAGTTTGTATTAACTCATTAGGGCTTTTCTTTAGTTGAAATGGTGGAACTACATGGATGGAAATGATGGAACTACAATACACATCCATTGACTTGGCAATGCGTTTTTCTGTTTGCCTGATGTTCACAGCATGTGTTTACCAACTATACACTGGTCTGAAATCTAAAAAATCTTGTTATAAGTATTTATAAAAAATATGATGACCATTACCATCTTCTATAACAATATGCAGTTTTTAAATGTGCTCAGTTTTCTTATCTGAAACCTACAGTTTAAAGTGAATCTAAGCTTTTAAGAGACTCTCACTTCAAAAAGTTATTTGTGTTGTTGCTCTGCCCAAGCCCTCTGCAGCTGGTGTCTGCATGGTGTACTTTTCTAGACTTCAACTCTGATATACTCTGCAGCCCGGAACAAGAAGAAAAATCAAACTGCAAAGTCTTTGAGAGTCAGGGATACTTGGAGTTTTATTTATTCAATTTGTGACTCTAACTCAAAGGAAAACATTAATCATTGTAGTAATAAAATCCATTTTAATAAAAATAGAATACATGCCAGCTCCTTGTAAGTCTTACCCTAGCCATTCTCCTAACAATAAGATTTTCTAATGTTGATGTTTTACTATTCAAAGTGTTAAGTCTACAAAAACCCTGGAACATTAGAAGAGCAAAAATGATGGTTTAATATTAAATATGGGAATAAGAATTTATTTTATAACAATATGCTGAATTTTGTCTCTAGAAAAAGGAAAGTTGACATATTTATTTTTGTATAAATAAAATCATATGGACTCAATTTATACTACATTTTACCAGGTATAATACAATTATGTTTTAAGGTACATACAAGGCAGGAGAACAAATATTTTTCCAAGTTATATAAGTATACTCTTCTCATCCAAATCAGTTCTTTAATGTGATATTTTTTAAAAGGCAGAATAGCATGTGTTTTGGGGCATGACATGTTATAGGATCTAAATACATCTTTTGAATTGATTTGAATTGGTTGAAAGTTTAACATATGGAGCCTTCTTTGAATAATAGCTTATTTCTTTTCCCTGAAGGAAAGAATTTAATCTAGGGCAAACTTCCTCTAATGAATTCTTCCTTTGACTTATTAAAAGAGCAACTATTATAGTAGTCTAAACATACACAAGAAACACCAAGAAAAAAAGTAAGATAAAAATAATTAACATTATTAATTAAAATACAAATAATTAAAAACATTAAAAAATAATTTTCATGTTTTATCTTTTTTTTTTTTTTTTTTTTTTTTTTAATTAAACACAGCTCTTGGTTAAGGTAAAATAGTACTTGAAAGGTTATGGAGCCAAAGATGAAAGATTATTCTGAGGCATGAGATGAAAGGAAAATGGAGGCCTGGTTTGTGCAATTAAAATGGCTATATTCCACCTGGGTGCAGGTGGGATAAGATTTCCAACTGGGCAGGGAAGAAATCCACATGTGGGTAATGGTGAACAGGGGTTTTAAAGGTCAGAAAGGTGGGGGTCAGGACATTCCCTTTCCTGTGTTGCACATCTGTTGTAAGGGTGGAGGTTGGCCTATTTACCTCTCTCAGGTGGGACATCTGGTGGGGTAGGTAGGGAGTTGGCCCATTCACCTTTCTTAGGTGGGACATTCAGTGGAAGAGGGTAGTGGGTTGATTATTTTAGGCAAGTCCACCCTATTTGGGTAGGGTTTGACCCTATCAATACTGAGTATAAGTTATTCCTGAGTTTATCCAAAATTTAATTAGCTGGAGGGCTTTAAAAATGCAAACTACCCTCTTGAAACAAAGTTATATCTATTGATATGATCCCAGGAAAGACATCATAATGGTAGCTGAGTATGGATTCAGAAATTTCATCTTTAGTATTAAAAGCCCAGGAGAGAAAACCATAAGCTTCTATTCAGTACAAGAATAGAACTACAGTTCCTGAAACTTCCTCTATAAGAAATTAAACTTTTATATTTTTTCATGCTATTTGTGGTTTTCTGTTGCCTTTCGATAGTGATTAGTAGGAAATCCTTAATAGTATTAATAGTGAATATTTTCAAGTGTTAGTACGATGGACCCTGTTTTAAGAAATACATATTAGCTTTAATTTTTTTTTTTTTTTTTTTTTTTGAAACAGTCTCAAGTTGTCACCCTGGGTACAGTGCTATGGCGTCACAACTCACAGAAACCTCAGACTCTTGGACTTAAACGATTCTCTTGCCTCAGCTTCCCAAATAGCTTGGACCTCAGGCACCTGCCACAATGTCCAGCTATTTTTTGGTTGTAGTTGTCATTGGTTGTCTTTGTTATTTGGCAGGCTCGGGCTGGATTCAAACACGCCAACTCTGGTGTATGTGGCTGGCGCCCTAGCCCCTGATCTATAGGCACCCAGCCCATATTGGCTTTAATTATCATAAAAACCTATGAGAACCTTTAGTGTACTACAGGCTAATTTTCAAAGATGATGGGGTTAAGAAAAAAAATCACCAGTTCCTATCCAATACTGGATATTCTTCTTTGGATCACCTCTGATTCCATGAACATTGTTAACAATGTACATTCTTCATTAGACATTATTAACATTTTCTTGATATATCCACACATTCATTCTTTCATGACCACAATTAAAGGTAAAACTTCCTTGTCTGGAGAAGCAGCATCTCACAGCGGTATCAACCTTATGTCCTACAAAATAAATAAACCGTTTGGGACAGGACCTGAGGGGTGTGTGCCCAGAAAGGGATATGAGAGAGAACTCACACTTCTACTTCACCACACATGTACCGACAGGCTCTATCTTTGTCTAACCTCAGAGTATCATCAGCTCCCTCCAAACTTTAATCTCGTCTTTTCTCCTTTACTTGGCACACCTACAAAACTTTCTCTTTCCTATGGCCTCAGCTGAAACTTCTCCTTCTAAGGTCTGACCTCCACTACTCAGTCAAAAGAGAAGTCAGAACATTGCCTAGGAAAGAAAATTCAGAGAAAGAAATTAACAGTGGCCAGTGAGCACTCTCTAAAGGACAGAGCAGCTTTAGTGAAGGTAGAAAGAGCCACAGCCAAAGAGGAGTCACCTGTACAACTGGAGGTTACTCCTACCATTCCATCCATGGCCCTTCCTGTGTCATCTAGCATGACAGATTATGCTTCTACTAAGCTTCTGCAAAGGTGACAAACCCCAAAGAGAACACAAGGCTGTTAGCTAAGAAGATAGGAGCCATGAAGGAGAAAAGGGAGAAGGGAGAGAGGAAAGAGCTCAAAATACGAATTGGAAGATTTGACTGAAAATGTGACTGAAGAGAGGACTCACAGTGAGGATGACTCTTGATAGCTAGAAGCTGAACAAGTCAGAGAGAAGAAAGAACAACTGCAGGGATGAGGAGAGAATAAAGGCAGTAGGAGGAGATGCAATCCATTGAACAATAGAAAAAAGCTCATGTTGCTGAAAAGAGAATGTCCCACAGGACCAGAAAGGCATTTCAGGGAGAAGAGCAGGGGCACTTAGAGACAAAGCAGTGATTTGGGCAGATTGTGAGAACGTTGATGGAATTTCTTTCTGCAGTAGGTCCTTGGTCTCAAAGACTCAAAGAATGAACCCTTGGACCTGATGAACCAGATATCAGTGATAAGCTAGGCTTTAATGGACAGAAAGAAATAGGGAAGGAAAAAAAGGCATCAGAGCCTCTGACAGAGCTGGAGAGACCCAAGTGGGAAGTCCCCATATGGGTCTTTTTTGTGTAGGGTTATATACTGTGTTGTAAATAGGGAGATCTTGAGAATTACATTTGGCCAGGATTTGGCAGACTTTAATGTTGATTATCAAATAAATAAATGTATTAACAAATGAATGTAGTCCTTCCAGCTCCTGGCAAAAGCTTTAGGAAGTCCACTCCAGAAGAGGCCCAACTTCCATGAAATACTGGAAAAACTGCTTTTCTCCTGTCTTGCTTGTATTCAGAGAGTACAGTTTGGGAGAGAAAAAAAAAAGTTTTATTTGCTTAAGCCTGGAAAATGGGAGCCCTTGTCCAGCCCTTGTTCATTTCAAGAAGAGCCAAGAGAATTGGAGCTACATATAACAAAGCTGTTGACCTAAGGAGTGGAGACACCCACATCTACACTTCCCTATGAGAGAGACTCTCTCCAGGAAATGGAAAACCAACAACTAGTTCACATGCTGGTTAGAGCAAATTAATCAAAAGTGATGACAGAGAGAGCTCTGTCAATGTGGAAAAACAAAGAAAAACAGAGTCTGTTCAGAATGAAAAGTTTAACAAAGTTATAAATCATCCATTGGATCTATACCATTCAGATCAGATATCACCAATTGTGAGATCTGAAACTGGAAGAGAGAATACCAGAATTTTTTAAGCCACAAAGTTTTGGGAGATTTCATATAAATACAGTAGTAGATAATCATACCTCTCTCTCTCACATGTGTGTGAGTAAGAAAGTCATTTCTCACTGTTTAATTTCTATTTTCCTAATTACAGTGAAATTGAACACTGTTTTATATTTTTGTCACTTTTTATTTTAGGAGGATTTATGCCCTTTGTTAATTTTTGTTTCATTTTCATTGTTAGCTCTCATGTTCTTCATGCTGTTCTTTCCGTCAAGAATTAACTACTTGATCCCCTCGCCTAATTTTTTCTTGCCTAAATTCTCTTTATCCTTCAAAGTCATGTCATATTACAATTGTTTCATTAAATCTCCACAAATCCTCTCAGCAGCAAACAATTTACCTTTCCATTTAAATCCCTTAACATTCTCCACGGGCTTTATGGGAATTTTAATACTCAAACTTACTCAGAATTTTTTTGTTTGTTTGTTTGTTTTTTGCAGTTTTCGGCCAGGGCTGGGTTTGAACCTGCCATCTCTGGCCTATGGGGCCAGGGCCCTGCTCCTCTGAGTCACAGGTACCACCCCTTCCTCAGAATTTTGTATTTCATTGTAGAAATACAATGTAGATTCATTGACAGCAAAGGTGAGATCTTATTTTCTAATCATAGATCACATTGTAACATTGAGTTTAATAATATTCAGTGCTTGTTAAAGAAATAAAACAAAAATCAAAGAAACTGAATTTTAGGTTCTGCTTGTGTAATTTCTACTTATTATATGTTCCACTTAACTAATGTAATTTAATGATTAATTGGATGTTATAGGTGAGGAAAAATAAGAATTAAGAAACATTCCCTACTTTAGGACAGGGGTAGCAGAATAGATTGTGATGATCCAAACTAAGGCAATGAATGAAGAAAAGCCAAATTCAGAGGAAAAGATAAATTATATTTGGGATAAATTACTTTGGAGATCTTACTGATATACCCACCAGAGCTATTCAACCAGCAGCAATTAGATAACGCTACGAGAAACTCTAGAGCAGTTTGGACACATATCAATCTGTGTTAAAACTGGGACAATTCAGAAGGAAATCTTCACCACATTCCCAGTTCTACTGACTGAAATGTGTGCTCCTCACTCAACGGAAATTTTTCCAGGCCACGATCATGATTAAATCCATTCAAAACTTTTCACAAGCTTTGCCTGATGTATAAGCATTATTTTAAAGTTATTGTTAAGTTCAAGTCAAATCACCAAGAAAGAATGCATTGAAAATCTCTATCAAGCAGTTTCAGAAGAATGATATAATACAAACAGGATAGAGCTGGCTGGGAGTTCAAGGATGGTGAAGGAAACTGATAGAAGGTCATTTCTTAAAACATTTGAATGGAGCACAGAGTTAATTGAAAGCATGCCTATGTCTTCAGTTCTCACGGCATGCTAAAAGGCAAGGCCATCTGCTCAAAGAGGGGTAGGTAAGAGTCAAGAAAGGTAGAAAATGTTGGGACTAATTGCTGTGAGGAACAAGGTAAGAGAAAAAACAACCAAAGGGCTGATATATTTATTTATTATAGTTATGGTGAATATTTTTGAATAAAAATTTTTAGATAAAGTAATTCCATAATTTATATAGATATTAGCCTTGTTTCGTTAAACATTATCTATTGGGTGATACATTTAGTATGATATTTAGAAAGACACACTGATTTGGGTTTAATACAGATAGACTAGTAGTTTACCTCTCTGATGCGATATAAATGTCAGTAGGGTCCTGTATCTAAGAATGCCTTCCTGGCTACCTGAAATTCCTTTACTAACAAGTTATTTGACTATGAAATGCCTTTCATTCAAAAGAATTTTCTCCTAAAATTCCCCTAAAACTTTGAGCATTATTAACTGAGGACAAAGGTCCAAAGAAAGGAAAACCCGTTTTCTAAACAAAGGTTTAGTTCCTAGAAACAGAGACCAGCAGGAATTTGAAACACGGTTTAGGGGTTTAGTTCTGAAAATGGACAAATTGCACTGTTATTTTTGAGGCAGCTATTTTGATTTTTTCATTTTTGCTACTATAAAAATCTGACTACACTCACACACACCCCCCAAAAAGAAACATTTTTTTTTTCCATACAAGATCAAGATCAGAATTATTTTTCCAGAATTTCTTCTATGATCTACCTCTATTAAAGCCATAAATGTGTTTGTCCTTGAGTTTCTTCTATCATATAGGAGCTACCAAATGTCAACCATCCGTGAATGTGGGTGTGTGTGTGTGTGTGTGTGTGTGTGTGTGTGTGTTTCTTACTGAGGCTACAATGCAGGAAGCAGTGATTTTGTTGACTGAAAAGGTATCGTGACCTCAACAGAAATGATAACTTGCCATTTATTATGAAATCTGACCTTGGAGGTACAGCACTGAAACTGCTGAAGGTGATCAATGTGATATCATGGAGAAAAAATATCACTTAAAGTTAAGGTTGATGAAGGTCATTCTGTCTTATAATTCTTTCCTGTACTATTTCCAGTCACCACTGGAAAAGTTAGAACAAAAAGACCAACATTATTATTTCTTCTGTGAGAAACAGTGACCTTGGAGACCTCTTAGTTTAGCAGAACACAATGGTGAGTCATTGGCTATACACAGAGGGTGGAGAACAAAAGTGCTTTGCGTAATGAAATTGAGACAGATGCCAGAAAAGAGGCTTAAGAGATTTAAGAATTCAACTGAGTACTTGTGCAGAAATCAAAGCAAAGATGATGTATCATAACTACATATATGCAGAGCAAAGAGGTAAGAACATACTGCAGAGTGAGATCAAATTCAAATGGAGTGAACTGGATGGTGAAACGTGGAGTTGGAGGGGGTCATGTAACTGTAAACCTCTAGAAATCACACATCTTTGGGGAGCATGTTCCTTCCAACAGTACTGGGAGAGTGGGCTCATCTGATTACATTCAAGTGTCATAGGTCAACATGACTTCAATTAGTATCTAGTTTTCCACTCTAGTATCCTTAGTGTTAAATGGAAGTTTAAGTCTAAGTTAAAGGCTTCATGAAGATTTGCATCACTCTATAAAATTTTAACTTAACTGAGATATTATTGTCTTATTTGCATTGTAGTTTACATATTTATGCTAACTTTTTGGTTTAAATATGCTGGATTTTTTTTCAGATCACTATATTACACATCAAAAATACAAGTGAGAGCCGGGCACAGTGGCTCACACCTGTACTCCTAGCACTCTGGGAGGCTGAGGTGAGTGGATTGCCTGAGCTCCCGAGTTCAAGACCAGCCTCAGCCACAGTGAGATTTCATCTCTAAAAAAATATAGCCAGGGGTTGTGGTGGGTACCTGTTGTCCCAGCTACTCAGGAGGCAGAGGCAAGAAAATCACTTGAGCCCAAGAGTTTGAGGTTGCTGCAAGCTGTAACACTATAGCACTCTACCAAGGGCAACATAATGAGACTCTGTCTCAAAAAAAAAAAAAAAAAAAAAAAAAAATGCTAATTAGTTACATGCTAATTACAGTTAAGACAAGTAGCTCTCCAATTCAACTTTAACTTATGTGTTTTTAGCCTGGATATCATTGCAATGCCTAGTGGACAAATGGAAGTGTTTTCTGAGGTATTGTCAGTATAAATACAAATATCTATATACTCTGCCTAACACAGATTGTTGGGCAAATGTTACCCACTGGTGGATGACATGATACCTTACTAAAAATATATGAAATAAATGAATCCCAAACAAATTCATTTTACACCTTTTTTCCCTATTCTTGATTACATTTTCAGAAGATACTTTAATAATGAACATCAAATGTGAATTTTAACAGATTTGGTGTTGGCACTTACACTTTCTAGAGGGAAAAAAAAAAAGAGTACAACTTTTAGGTAACAAAATATACAAAATCATAAATACATTTATTAAAAAGTAAAAAGAAAATCATAAATACATTTATTTAATAGTAAAAAGAAAAGTTTTTAAAATTACTTAATCGGCATTGTCAAGTGACAAAACATGACAAATGAACTGTCTTCTTAGTGTCCTTAATATTTTCTGAACACTCGTATTCACATATTGTGATTCTTTAAAACCAACAAAATGTGTATTTATTTATCCTTCGTGTTAAATGGAAGAGTGTTAGTCAAGTCCAAAAACACAGACTTGGTGGTTATGAAGTTTAAAAAAGTTTTTTTTTTAAATTAAAAGAACACTTTGCTCTGTGTATGTGTTTTTCTCTTAATTTTTCTGAGAGTTAGCACCTCATTTTATTTCACAGTTGAATTAAGTAATAATTGAAGTCTACTACTTTACAAAGTTGTAAATTTAATGTAAAAACCGTTCAGAGTCTCTCAATGAATAGCCCTACTTTGAGACAATGCCCCAACCTTTTAAGGTTATAGTTGTGTTTAATGTCTACGACTTCAATGCAGCAAGAGGTATCCTGGGATTCCCCATTTCTCTGTAACATATGCAGCGATATTACAGCATGGGGGAAGGGAACAAAATAAAACCATTGCATAACTATTTATACGGAGAACTTAATTCATTTTTTGAAATGAAAATAAAGTCTTAGCGCTGATAAAGGAGGAAAAAGCATGAAGTCAATATCTGAAGCGAGAGGGTGACTGCCAACTGCCAATTTGCTAATCAGCTCTCATCAGTGTCCAGGATGACGGTCTTTCACTGAGGATGCATTTCAGTCTCTGTTTATTAGATTTCAGATGGTTTGCTAAACTGCCAACAAGAGGACTAATTGATGCCAATTACAGGGTCTTTCTCAGAGGAATTGGAATGAGTCCACACATTCATTTCAACACATGATTCATCTTCCCTCAGTTCAATAAGGATGACTAACTACCTTGATACCATTATAGATAAAAATGCAATCCCTCAATTGTCTTATAGGATACTTGATCTAAAGTTAAATCAAGATATTTTATTATTGGCACTGAAATAGCTAATTTTTCCAGCATTTATATTTAATTTTTAGTTTCCTCAAGATTACCATTTCTGTAGAGATGCAGTATCCAGTTTCATTAAAAATAATTGTTCATATTGTAACCTCGAAGAAGTCTTTTCAAAAAAGAAAATGTTAGACCAGCTAGGCTCCTATTGCACACAGGTCTGGATTGACAATGCAAAAAGCATAATTTAGTTTAATTCTGAAAGATCCTTGCTGTTTATGCTGCTGCTTTGTAAAATGTAAATAACTGATCATGTCTCCAGAAGTTAATGTCCCACCTTTTCAAACCCCAATGAAATACTCTTTATCTATTTAAAAGATACTGTACATCTCCACAGCATCACACTGTTTTGTAAAGAATAGAAAAGTCTTAAAATTACTGAAAAGGTTGATTCGATAATTTTAAGACCTTTTCTTTTTTAGATTGCATAAAGAAAGTTTCTTCACATATTCCTCATAAAAATACAGTAGCATTGTATCTTGAAGTAAAGTGGGACACGGGATAAAATCTATCATTTTTTGTATTCTAGGCTACGCCGGGCATTGTACTATGCATTTCACATGTGTTGTCTAATTGAGCTCTCAGAGTGACTTACTGTTGTACATACAGCACACCTCTTTCTCAGAGATGAGGAGCCAGAAGCTCCTTCTCTGGCAGCCCCGTCATACCAAGGACAACACAGCATGGAAATGAATGGAGGCCAGGAAGGGATGACGCCGGCAACTCGGCAAGTGTAACTGGTAGGTGACTTTGCTCTGAGTGTCAAGGTTTTCCCTAACAATTAGGATAAGGATATACACGCTTATGTAAATATAATAACTAAATTGGGCTTTTTGGCTTTTACTTAAAAGTATATACAGAACCCAAATCTATCTGTTTTGGTCCTCCATACAAGTATATGATTTTGGTTGAAGCAATTGTTGGAGCTAAGCACTTGCTTCTCAGCCAAGTGAAATTATTATTTTTTAAATCCATTATCCTACCATGACCCAAATGACTTACTAAGAATGCAATATACCTAACCAAAGGCTCGTTAAAAAAAAAAAAAAGGAGTCATCGTCAAGTTTTATTATTTCATACTTAAATGTCCTTTATTTTCATTAAATTGAAAATACCTAATGTTAATTTTTAGACTTTCTTCTCTGAATCATAATATAAGCAGAGGGATCACTTCTACTTAAAGCTTTAGTAAATATATCAAGCACATAGGATGATACATGCATAAACGTAAGTATATGTATATATCAAATACACAAGATGATATATACATAAACACAATCCACATTTCCAAACACTTAGTAGGGAAGACCATCCAAGCCGACTTATGCTACCTTAAGAGTAAGGAGACTGACACAATTAACAAACCATGATTATCACGTTTCCTACATTGAGGCCACTTAAACCTCTTCTTTTGCACAGGATCGGAGGTAAATGTGAAATGCTGAAAAGCCTTGCTTCTCTCTGGACTGATATTTATACTTTATTCTACACATCAAGCTCCTCTTAATAATGACACTGTATTAACTTTCTTATTGTACTGAGCAAGATGGAATCTAAAACATCTATTGTAGCAAACTTTAATCCATAATTTAAAAGGTATATCAAAGGGTTAGTGGCTAACAGTTATTTAAAAAATAACTTATTTCAAATAATCATTGAATATTAATATACTCCCTGATAGAAATTACCACTTTTTGTGTCCCTAAAATAGGTTTCTAGTTTTTTAAAAAATTGAGAGTATTAAGGATACCCTTAAAGAACCCTAAAGGTTTGTTAGCAAGAGATTCAGACAAATTTCAATTTATACTTACCTACATGCCTCACCTTTTTAAAGTAGCTCCAAAATATCTTAATGAAAGATAATGATGAAACATTAGGGTATGTCCTAATGATGAAATAGCAAATTTCATCCTAATGATGAAACATTAGGGTATGTCCATAGCATCAGCCTGGTTTGTAAAAAAAAAAAGTAGTGGGCAAACAAAATAAGCAAAAGTAGCCAAAGATAAAGAAGTATAATTGTATGCCTTACTTAGTCTCAAGCCTCAATCTTTTGGTTGCATGATCAAATTGAATGAAAAAGACTAAGTATATTTTTGAAAACTTATATCATCGATTGCTTTATTTAGAAAACCACTGTTTGCTTCAGTTTTACAAATTTAATTTGCCACAACAACAGCAACAAACTAAAAAACAGCAAAAAAACAACAAAATAGAAGACGGTGTCTTTGACTTTAATTCTGACTTTAATTCGACATACTGAGACTCCTATCTCAATTATAATTTTGCTAACTTTATTCACAAAAAGATTTTCTTATTCTGCTCTTTGCTTGTTACTGATAGGTTTGAGATTTTTGCACCCATCTTTCTCATAATTTCCAGCTCAAAAGCCAAAAATTTCTTTAGCTTGAGAATTCTGGCACAAGTGTGGTAAATGGAAGGGGTGCAGGAACACAAAGGATTTACTTACCAAGGATATAATGAAATCTGATAAAACTTCCTAGGAATTTCAGGATAATTTTCTCATTAATTAAGATCAAATATAGAAATACGTGATGAGGGATTTGAAGAGTTATGTTAATGGAGTAATGGAAAATTTTTATGTTTCCATCAATAAGTAAAATAATGTTATGACATAGAGGAGGTTTTCTTGTGGTTGTTTTTTTAATACCCTCACACACAACTTTGTGCAAAAGAATCAACTGAGGGTACAAATAACTGAAGTTGACACTTAGCATGAGAAAAGAGAGTTTAATTGTAGAAGGTCTTTTTAAAATATCAAGCATCATATCAAAGACTGGATAAAATGATTTTCCTTTAAGCTTATTTTTTAAAAGGCAATATGTATCAGAAAGTGTAAAGCTTTCTTGTTTTAATGTTACAAAATGTTTATAGAGAATGTAACCCTAAAATGTTGGTGATTTCATTTTTAACTGTATGATTTAGACACTGGGAATTTGACATGAAGAAAAAGATTTCAGTATTGTAGCGGAACATCATTTTGAATGTCAAAAAATCCTCAGAGGACTTAGTAACAAGAGCCATTCAGTACAAAATTTTCCATGTACTGTAATATACTGAGAACTGTTCACTAATGAGAAGCAGAAAATAGTAAGAAATGAATGTAGGTGCTTAGAACATTTGCTGGTATTGCCAGAGGAATAAAGGGAAACTCCGGTTCACACGTTATGGGAATGAAAAGGAAGATGCGGGTCCAAAAAAGACTTCTATAAGAATTAATTTAAAATACTCACCTACTTTTACATTGCTACCTTGTACCTAGTTGTTTCAACAGAGTGTTTTACTTTTAAACAACTCCAACAGGAGATGAACATTTATGCCAATAAATATCTAAGGCCTGAAATAATCACTCAGCTGGCTAAATCAATAAAGATAATTATTAGTCCAAATGAGGGAAGGAAATATAGTGATTGTATGATATATGCTAGGAATTTGCAAGCTATCGTTAATTTGAATATCATAAATAAGAATGAACCAAATGAATTAAGTGGTTATCGAACTCATTTATTACAAAATGGGCATATTAGTCCTAGTAAATATTCCCATTATCAATACACAGTCTATGCAAACCTTACTAATCATTTGTAAACATGTAAATGATATAAATAAATTTTTTTCTGCAAAATATTTTATGAAAATTCATATCATATTCCTGTAAGCAGTCCATGAAAATATATCTTATGTACTTGATATGTTTACTAATGCTTTATGTAGGAGTGATCCCCCTGCTTATCTTATTATTTAGAGAAGAAAGTTTAAAAATTAACATTATATATTTTCAATTTAATGAAAATAAAGAACAATTAAGTATGGAATAATAACACTTTGAGGACAAAAATTCAGTAGATAATATGCTATAAAAGGTAAATAATAGAAATGTGTTGCTTATAATAGAAAATAAAGTACTTTAATATTTTAAGAAACATAAAGGCTTGGTGCCCGTACCACAGTGGTTATGGCACCAGCCACATATACAGAGGGTGGAAGGTTCGAACCCAGCCTGGGCCAGCTAAACAACTGCAAGAAAAAAATAGCTGGGTATTGTGGTGGGTGACTAAAGTCTCAGCTACTTGGGAGGCTGAGGCAAGAGGATCACTTAAGCCCAGGAGTTGGAGGTTACTGTGAAATATGATGCCACAACACTCTATTGAGGGCGACATACAGAGACTCTATCTCAAAAAAACAAACAAACAAAGAAAAAGAGACATTTTGAACTACCCAAAAGGGCGGGCGCCTTCCCCCACACCAGGAGCCGGAGCATTCCTGGGGGAGAATGTTGGAGGGGGTTGGCAGTTCAGGCTGCGCAGCGAACTGACGAGTCCCAATCCAAAAGAGAAACTCTGAGCCATAAAAGTCAGAATAAAGGTCCCAGAGAGCTCCAGCCATGGGAACTGGCTACAGCCACTTCAGCCACGGACCCGCCAGTGACTGTGGGAACACAGCAGCACCCTCCCCCATAGCCGATTGCAGTCGCCAGTTTGCAAGAGAATCTGGGAGCAGAGTGGAAAGATTTAAGAAGGGAAGGTCTTCTTAAAGATTTAAGCAGAGTGGAAAGATTTAAGAAGGGAAGGTCTGCACTGAGTGGGAAGGTCGGTCACGAGTGCTATCAGGAGCAGAACAGCCGAGGCTATACAATACTTAGGTGACAAACTTTTACAGAAACTCCAAAATGGCATCAGCCTTAGAAGGTGGTTACCATGGTAACAGTATAAACTGTGAATCAGGTATGAGCCTGGAAATCACTCACAGCAACACCGGGTGTCCAGAAAGTATATTGCAATATGAATATATTCCTACGAAAGTTGATCCCTACATCATACATATAGATGTATATATGTATATTTCTATATATAAGAATAAGATTTTTGTAGTTGGTGCCTTTTTTGTTGTTGTTATTCTGTTTTTTCCTCACCATATTCTTGGAGGAGCTTTTGTTAATTTTTTATTATTACTTTTTATACAGATATATTTTTATTTCTATTTTTTCTAATTTTAATTTCTCCTTTATTCTCTTTTAACATTTCTACGAACACCACTTCTCTCTCTGTTTTTTTTTTTTTCAATTATTTTATCATTATCACTATTTTTATTGCAGTTGTTTTACGTTGCTACTGTCATGGGTGTTGTCTGTATGTCTATGTGTCTCCGTCTTTTCTGTATCTATGGGCTCATGTGTCTGGTAGCCTTTGCATCTGTTTATTTGCTCATCTGCTCTCAATGAGCTTGGTGTTATGACCTGCAACTCTGAGCTCCCAGCACTCCCTTCCACTTTCACTCTGAAGTCTGCAGGCCTGCCCCCGAAGAGTCCAGCTTCTTGGGTGACTTCTTGAGAGGTGCAGACAGGACCTGAACCGCAGCTGGACAGTGCTGATTCTGCAGCACAGGAGTGAGGAGACGACGGTCGGCTAAGAGGGAATCACACCAGAGTGGTGGTGCCCTGAGGTGCAGATCAACAGCTATCTTTAGCAATAACAAGACCCATACAGAGATATCCCATAGCCACTCCTCCTGTCTCCCTAGGCAACCAGATGAGGCTGGACATCTTCGCAGATAGCAACCACCACGAAACAGACCTGGGACTAAAACACAGGCCCCATGAGCAGCCATGTAAAACAACTGCAATAAAAATAGTGATTCCCTCAGGGGATCATCAGCCTATAGACAAACGAGGCCAAGAGACTACAGCTGACAACTAAATGTGCGGCAAATACAAACCTCCAGGAGTAAAGACAGGGCCTGAGGCACAGGTTCTGGGAACTCTAATCAGCCTCTCCTCTACAAAGGAATTTAGCAGGGTCAGAAACAAACTCCCACAGGGTTGTTCCGTTCAGCCAGTAATATAAACTAAGGATGGGGCTGGAACTAAGTGAACACCACCAGCCTCCATCAAGTGACTTAGGTCAGAACAGAAACCAGCTGAAAACAAGACAGAAACACGTAGCCCCACCACACCAAACAGGGCTCCACTTTCTCAGGCCACAGCACAGTACGGGTCCTTGACAAAGCTCCAGGGGAAAAATCAAAGGGAGTAAAACAATCATGGGGTGGAATCAGCGGAAAAACTCTGATAAAAAATAACCAGAATATATCAACCCCCCCCCCCCCAAGGAAAGATATAGCAGATGTAATTGAAGATGCCATTCACAAACAACTGGCTGAGATGTCAGAAATCGAATTCAGAATTTGGATGGCAAACAAGATTAACAAAATGGAATTAGGAATTCAAGGAGAAATTCAAAAGTTGTCTCAAGAATTTAATGAATTTAAACACAAAACCACCAAGGACATAGACACACTGAAGCAAGAATTTGGAGTACTCAAAGATCTAAAAAATACAGTAGAATCCCTCAGTAACAGAGTGGAGCAAGCAGAAGAAAGGATTTCTAACATTGAAGACAAAGCCTTTGAACGCTCCCAAAGTCTCAAGAAGGAAGAGAAATGGAGAGCAAAAACAGATCATTCTTTCTGAGACCACTGGGATAATTCAAAGAAGGCCAATGTCCAAATAATTGGAATTCTTGAAAATGATGAGTTCGCCTTGCTGAGAACAGAGGCCCTTCTGCATGAAATTATGAAAGAGAATTTTCCAGACATCCCTAGAGATTCTGAAATTCAGATAGCAGACAGCTACAGAACCCCAGCATGACTCAACCCCAATAAGATATCCCCCAGGCATATCATAATTAACTTCACTAAAGTTAACATGAAGGAGAAAATTCTCAAAGCTGCCAGGTGAAAGAAAGCCATTATGTACAAAGGAAAGAATATTAGAATGACTTCAGATCTCTCTGCTGAAACTTTTCAAGCCAGAAGAGGGTGGTCATTTAACCTCCTAAAGCAAAATAACTTTCAACCCCAGATTTGTTTCCAGCTAAACTGAGTTTCATTTATGATGGAGAAATTAAATACTTTAATGACATACATATGGTGAAGAAATTTGCCATAACCAAACCAGCTCTTCAGGACATTCTCACACCTATCCTCCATAATGACCAACTCAATCCTATACCACAAAAGTAAACTCACTCATAAACTTTTGATCAAACTCCAACTTCCACAGTGGCGAAAGGATTAAAAATGTCCACTGGACTTTAGAAAATCTCGATACCCAAAATTTTACCACACTTATCAATATTCTCCATTAACGTGAATGGCTTAAACTGTCCTCTAAAGAGGCACAGGTTAGCTGACTGGATACAAAAACTCAGACCAGATATTTGTTGCATACAAGAGTCACATCTTACCTTAAAAGATAAATACACACTCAGGGTGAAAGGATGGTCGTCCATATTTCAGGCAAATGGTAATCAGAAAAAAGCAGGTGTTGCAATTCTATTTGCAGATACAATAGGCTTTAAACAAACAAAAGTAAGGAAGTATAAGAATGGTCACTTCATATTTGTTAAGGGTAATACTCAATATGATGAGATTTCAATGGTTAATATCTATGCACCCAACCAGAATGCACCTCAATTTATAAGAGAAACTCTAACAGACATGAGCAATAGAATATTATAAATGAAAATTTCCCAAATATCACCAAAGATTCTGACACACTCCTTTCAGAGGGATATCAGACACCAGGTCACCTGAACTCTCACTGAGCCTCTCCAAG
>CAUYPK010098620.1:0-28690 GCA_963574355.1 Loris lydekkerianus | reverse complement strand
AGGGAGGGTATTTTGGGGGACCTCACCTAATGTGCATGATGCAATGGTACATTTCAAAACTATTAAGAAATGAGTATAAATGTGATGAATGTGTTACTCAGTTCAATGTAAGCATTTCACATTATGATCGAAGCAGTACCCTGAACCCCATAAATGCATCACTGTACAAAGTTCTGATTTAATAAAAAATAATAAAAAAAACATACAAAGCCAAACATTAATATAAAAAGTGTTCTGTATTTATACTATCTTCTAATACACCATCAACTATTCATTCTGATAATATTAATAATGATAATAATTACCAATTATTTAGAAGATAATGCTGTGTGATTGCTATATCCCATATATTCTCAAATCCGGTCCTAAATATTACCTCCATTTTAGAAATTAAGAAAGAACAGAGACATTGAGTAAGTGGTGGACACATTGTTTAAACTCATTATTATCCCACCCCCAAACACCTACTCTTATGCCACCTCTTTGTATGTAACTATATGATTCTTAACATGTGCTGAGTTTCACATCTAAAATGGTATATTTCACTCTTATGATGCCATTCATGAAATGCCACCCCCTAGAAGAATTATGTACTTGCTCCCTTATATTTACACCATCCATCCATCCATCCATCCATCCATCCGCTCAATATATTCATTGAGCACCTTATCCATGTCAGACTCTGAGCTAGACCCTGGGTAGTTATACAAGTCCTATGATAGATTAGTGATTTCTACCCTGGGTGAATGTTATTGTGCACATAATGTTTTCCGGGGGTGGAAGGGGTGGAGGAGTCATCTATCTGCATTCATCTAAGATCCTGGAAATTAAAGTTTTTAAAAAGTCTTAAAATTCCCCAACTATATACTGAAAAGTATTTTTAACTTATTATTACATTTAATTCTGT
This sequence comes from Loris lydekkerianus, assembly GCA_963574355.1. NCBI lineage: Eukaryota > Metazoa > Chordata > Mammalia > Primates > Lorisidae > Loris > Loris lydekkerianus. The sequence goes on along the minus strand of CAUYPK010098620.1, from coordinate 27,783 downwards.
TAATTTTGACCAACTTTTTAAAATTTCATTAAATTTCTTAAATGATTTTCTTCTATCAAACTCTCTACTTTCATGGAGGCTAAATTCTAGTACGGAAGCTGATAATAAATAGGGAACTAAATAGATGCAAATGGCAGGTTGTAATTTCTGCTATGAAGGAAGGAAATAGAAATTTTAAGCTAAGACTGGGAGGAGCCCATTCAGGTTAGATGACCAGGGAAAGGCTCTCTGAGTACTGCGTATGACAATTCACTGCTGATCTGTGAAAGGAATGGAATAAGGACTGGGCCAAAGGGACCAACAAATTCTAAAGCCAGAGACGGGGACAGGCTTATCCTGTTTGCTGTAGACAGGAAGAAGCCTGCAATGTGTGTCAGTAACAGCAGGATGGCATATGAGAAACTTGAGATGTTGGCAAGTAGCAAATCAAGGGAAAGAAATTGAGAAGCATTTCCTAATTGTGTGCTGGAACCAGTTCCCACCTGTCCATAGGAGCTGAGTCTGTGCATCTCTTTCCAGCTCATGGTCAGTGACATCACCTTGGTAGATTACAGTCAGCCATGGGCCACAGTGGGAGCATTTACATGTCTTTATCTAGCTAGTGGTTACACAATTGTACATATGTGCAAAAATTATTTGGACTGTAAAGTACACTTTACCCTATGATACCACATTTCAATTTTTTTTTTTTTCAAAAAAAGGGGGGCTTACAATGAAAAATTACATACAGAAATTATGAGTGAGAGTCAGTAATGATGAAAAACAGAATTAGCAACCTAAGAACTATGTGATAGAGCAACAATTTGAAAGAGAATATAAAGCAATGGTCTTTTTAAGAGGCAAAAGAGGAGGATGAAATAGACCATATGTGAAGAGATACGGGTAAGAGTTTCCAAATTGAGTGAAGACATGGGTTCTCATATTCAACTGTGCTTCATGGTTCATTCAGATTATTTTGTGGAGATTAATCTAATAAAGACCTAATAGCGAACTGGGTCTGAGGAAGGAAGCTAAATGGGAGATGGAGGATTACTGCCACTTTCTGACTGACATGGGGAAAAAATGGGAAACAGGTTTGGCAGGTGAACTACGACCTCTGTTTTAATTGAATAGGTGCTGATTTGAACTGCATGTGTAGAAGGCAAGTAACAATTAGAGATGAGTCTAGAGCTCATGGTGCAGGAGCAAAATTAATTTGGAATTTTTTTTTTTTTTTTTATGAGACAGAATCTCAGTTTGTTGCCCTCAGTAGAGTGCTGTAGTGTCACAGCTCACAGCAACCTCCAAATCCTGGGCTTGAGAGATTCTCTTGCCTCAGCCTCCCAAGTAGCTGGGACTACAGGCACCCGCCACAACAAGCAGCTATTTTTTTGTTGCAGTTTGGCCAGGGCTGGGTTCAAACCCACCACCCTTGGTATATGGGGCTGGTGAGCCACTCACTGAGCCTACTCACTGAGCCACAGGCACCACCCAATTTGAGAATTATTAAAAGAAAGGGGAGAAAGAGGTATCAAAGCCATTTGTATGGAAGAGATACCCAAGGAGAGAATGCAGATAGAGATAAGAGAGCTTGGGGCTAAACCAGGTGACTTCAGAGTTTCCAGACTGAATAAAGGAGACCTAGCCAAAAGGACCAACAGGGACGTGTACATTGCACATTTCATTTCTCGGTGATGCCATCAGTGTGAAAAGAGACCTGTATAAGTCTTCAACATAGTAAAAATCTAGACTCTGCTTAGATAAGTTATGAAAGTGCTCTTTTCACTTATTTCCTGCCTGATAAATGAGAATATAATTCTCTTTCAGTCACTCTAATAGGGACATACATAAGGATCAACACATTTGTGAAAGTAGATGTGCCTTGTCATCTAAAGCCACAGTGGCATCATGTCCTGGCCATCCTATCATATTATACTTAAGGGCCATGTTGCAAATGACTTTCCCGTCTTTTATACTTTGTTTCATTATGTTCTGTAAAGAATAATATTATTATACTCAGTAAACCATCTTGAGGTTCTGATACTTACTCTTTGCTGTTCTAGTTGACCAAAGATACATGGTTACAAAGAAAAAAAGCTAGGTGATGCCTGTGGCTCAAAGAGTAGGGCGCTGGGTCCCATATGCCGGAGGTGGCAGGTTCAAACCCAGCCTTGGCCAAAAACTGCCAAAAAAAAAAAAAAAAAAAAAACTGGAGAATAAATAATCCCAATAAGAATAAATCAATTCTTCTTGCATCTGCCTAGTTTTGTCATGAACAGACCCTAGAAATGGTGACACTATTCTTTGCCATACCACACTGCCTGCTTACCATTAGCAGGACAATCTAGTTCTCAAAATCTAGCTTCTAGGCAATAGAGAAAATTATAATAACATCATTCTTACTTGCTGTATCCAATTGTACCTGTTCAGTATCTTACAGCTCTTCAACAGTAAAGTGAATACAACTCGTGTAATAGATTAGCAGATTCTGTCCTGGGTGAACATTACTGTGCGTGTAATATTTTACTGAGGTTGGGGGTGTTGTAGAGGTGTCACCTACCTGCTTTCATCCAAAATCATGAGGACTGAGATTTCTAAAAAGTCTTCAGATTTCTCAATCATATACTTAAAAGTATTTTTAACTTGGCATTACATTTAATCCTGTAAATTTTGACCAATTTTTAAAAATATATTTGGATTTCTTAAATGATTTGCTTTTACTAAGTGGCCAAGTATAGGATGAATGGAATGGCTATTCCTCTGAAATGCACGCTTAGTGATATGTGCCTCACTAGTGGGATATAGTGACAACATACTTTTTTGTGTGTTTACTGTCTCTTGGGCCACATACTAAATGACATCTACATAGTATGTCTTTATAGTTTTCACAAACTTCTTAGGTATTAAGCACTTCTATCATCCAGTTATAAAAATGAAGTTTGGAACAGCCATGGACATCCTCAAAGTCCCATAGCCAGAAAGTGGTAGATCTGAGATTCAAACCCAGACAGTCTGACCTCTGAGCCACACTCCTGACCTGTGTCGAAGTTTGTCTCTTAGGCAGCCATGCTAGAACTTTCTGAAATTCCACAACAGGACCTGATAACTAGGATAGAAATAGAAATTATTTCTCATTGCAGAAACTACTAAATTTATGCTTTAAAAAAGAGAAAACTTTCTTCATTTTGAAAATTGGTGACAATTTCAAGACTTAAAAACATTAGTGGAGTCAAAAATGTTTAAAGAAAAGAAAAACTTATCCAAAAAATGAACTGACCCATAAGAAGTACATGTTGGAAAATATTTTAAAACAAGAGACACCTTAATGGAAATAGGACTGGGCAGGAAACCATATCACGTGGAGTTGATTTCCAATTGCAACATTAATTTCCTTCCTCATTTTGAACAAAGTCTTTACATTTTTAAATTTCAGTTTCTTATATGTGAGATAGAGTCACATGTGGCAGTTCTTTTGTGCAAGAGTCTATTCATTATGGAAGAGATATTATAGGTGGTACCATTTTTGAGCAGCTTAAGAACAGTACTTAATGAATGTAAAAAAAGTATTAGTATATAAAATAATCAAAGTCATATTTGGAAATGTTTTGTGCCTCTATAGACCACAATTCTCCGTAACATTGATTGTCCTGGTCAGAGTGATATTTTAACTTTTTTTTTTTTTTTGGCAGTTTATGGTTGGGGCTGGGCTTGTGCCCACCACCTCCAGCATATGGGGCTGGCGGTGCCCTACTCCTTTGAGCCACAGGCACTGTCCTCAGAATGATATTTTGTAAAAAAGCAAAGATATCAAATTCTAATAATGCATTGAACCCACTTCTAAACTCACAGCATGTCCATTTTGTAGCATATATTCTGTCTTATTGCTAATAATCCTTTGGACAGATGTTATAGTACTAATGTATTGAAACATAACCTTCATTTACTTCTTATTAATCTGTGCTGTGCTCAACAGTGAATCACATCACTAACACACCAGCTCTGGACTGTGACCTTGATTTCTTCATACAGAGAAGTAAAAAGGATGAAATACATTTTTCATAAAATCTAGGTAGAAGGAATAATTTATCATAAATATAAAATGTCAAGTCCCTTGAAATTCATATGAACTTTTCAAATATCCTTTTATTGAATAAAATGTTTAACTAAAAATCAATGTATTAAACAATGCAATGTTACAAATGTATTTTTCTCTCAATCAAATACAGTTGGGCATGTTGGAGAACACTTCACCTATCATCTCACCAAAACATATCAAACCCATATCATGAGATATATTTACTAGAAACAAAAAGAATAGACAACTCATGCAAGGAAAAGGTAAAGTGCTTCCATTCACATACACTAAAATTCATGATGAAGAGAATACAGTTAGATAAAATTATCACTTTTTTTTTTCAGCAGCTAAAGGTCAAGGAATAAGAATTTGCAGGTATAGGACATGTTGTAAGAATATACAAACAGAATCAATAATTATTATTGACCCTACTAGTTAAAATACATTTTAAAACACCTGTTGACAGTGTGTGGTTAAAGCATATTCACTGTGTTTCGTATGCCATATTTCATACACTGCAGTAATAAAGGAAATGTTCCCAATTCAATTTTAAACTATCAGACTTTTCAAATTAGTGTTCAATGACCATTGGTCAGAACTAAACAATGAGGAGAAATTTGACTGAGGATAAACATGTACCTAAAATTCCACAGATTTTTTTTTTTATTATTAATCCAAAGGAATGTTTTATTACGTTGGGATTGTTGAAGTTCTTGTTTATAAAGGGGAGGGAAGTTTTCTGCCAAAAAAATTAATTAATATAATTTTGGAAACCAAAACTACAACACTGTTGTAGATAGGATGGACATACGTTGAGTAAAAACCATAAGCAATTTTTTATTGTGTTGTTCGTTCTGGAACAAAAACAAGAACATGCAAGGTGGTGGAGTGAGCATAGATTGGAATCAGACTGACCTCTGGTCAAACTCCATCTCTGCCTCTAACTTTGCAACCAATCTGAATTTTCCCTGAACTTGATGCATGAAATCAGAATAATATAGACTGTTATGAGGGTACAATGAAAAAATACCTAGCTTGTTTCCTTTCTTCTCCTTTCATTCCCTTTTCCAGAGGCTTTTAAACCAAAAAAAAAAAAAAAAAAGAGAGAGAGAGAGAGAGAGAGATTTCTGTAAATTTTATAAAGAAAAGAATAATACAGCATGCCTCTGATGACAGTATGTTAACAACTGGTAGATCTCAGGTAAAGACTACAAAAGTAGACGTTCCTAGAACAAGATGTTAGAGAGCTTCCTCTACTATTGAGCTTCTGATGCTAAGATGTATACAGGGGAGATCACTATTTCAAAATGCTGTCCCTAACCCTTTGATCTGGAATAGTTGTGAAAAAAAATCATCATGACATATGTGAAAAGCACACTTTCCTGTAACTTGCATTCATGTATCTTTGTTCTCCCCTTGGCAGCATTCAAACATCTGAAGATTATTAGGAGCCCACATTAACACTTTTCACTACCTAAATATTTCCAGGCTTCACAGACCTCTTCTCAAATGATGGAATCCATAGAACTTTCATCACTTTGAGCAATCTCTAATAGATATATTTTAATATATCAAATAATTCTTACATAGAACTAAACCGCATGTTCTATAAATGTTCTTACCAGCACATAATAATAATAATAATAAAGAAATATTTACTGTATACTTACTATATGCGTGCCCTTCCCTGAATATGTGAGATGCCTATCATTTTTGGTATACTGTTTCATTAAAATTTTATATTTAGTCATCCAACAGAACATTAGCACATACAGTGAGAAACTACAGCATAGTTGTTAAGGGTTTGCTCGCAAGCCAGACTTCCTGAATTTGAATGCAGATTCTGCTATTTACCTGGGAAAACAGTCTTTTATCACCTGTGTCTTTTGCAAATATTTTCTCTCAGTCTGTGGTTTGTCTTTTCATCCTTGTTTTTATGTAAAGATTTTTTTTTTCAGACTATTACAGGGGCACAAATGTTTTGGTTACAAGAATTGCTTTTGTACAGTTTTAGTCGGTTATAAGTGTTCCTCACACCCAAATAGTAGGCACTGTATCCATTAGGTGTGAATTTACCCTTTCTCTCCTGTCCCTTGCCACCTGCTTATTTACGATTGAGTTTTACTACCAAATGTGCACATGGGTGTTGATCAATTAGTTCCAGTTTAATAGTGAGTACTTGTGTTTCTTTTTCCATTCATGCAAAGTTCCATTTACAAGAAGGGTCTCCAGTTTCAAAGGTCTTAGTTCACTATTCTTTTTATGGCTGACTAGTACTCCATGGTATACATATACCACATTTTATTAATCCACTTACACATTGATGTTCACTTGGGTTGGTTCCATGTCTTTGCTTTTGTGAATTTGAATGTACATGTCTTTTTGATAAAATGACCTTTTTTCCCTTTGAGTAAATGCCCAATAGTGAGATTGCTGGATCAAATGCGAGGTCTACTTTTAGTTCTTTGTGATATCTCCAAACTACTTTCCACAGAAGTGAGACTAGCCTGCAGTCCCACCATCAGTGCAAAAGTGTCCCTTTCTCTTAAGCCACACCAGCATCTGTTGGGGGATTTTTTTGGTAAGCACCCTTCTCACTGGAGTTAGGTAATACCTCATGGTGGTTTTGATGTGCATTTCCCTGATGATTAGAGACATTGAGCATTTTTTCAAATGTTTTTTGTCCATTAGTCTCTCTCTTCTTTTGAAAAGCCTCTGTTCATGCCTTTTGCCCACATTTTTATGAGTTTATTTGATATTTTTTCTTGTAGATTTGCTTGAGCTCTTTATAGACTCTGGTTATCAGTCCTATGTCAGAAGAGTAGCAAGCAAATATTTTGTCCCATTCTTAGGCTATCTATTTGCTCTGTTGACTGTTTTCTTGGTGTTACAGAAGCTTTTTCCTTAATCAATTCCTATTCATTAATTTTGTTGTTGCTGTGATTACCTTTGGGGTCTTTTCATTTTTTTGACAGTGTCTTTCAGAAGGCAGAAGTTTATTTATATATTTATTTATTTCTCTATTTATTTATGTTTATTTTACTGAGGAGGAAGCAGCTTCAGAGACAGTCCCCTTACTGGGGAGAAATGTTGACTTCTTCCCTGTAGAGATAGAGAAGTGATTTTCTGAAGTCCCCGTGCAGGCCACCAAATGACATGCTCACTTGGTCAGTAGGTGCTGCTCGTGGGAAAAGTCTAAGTTCATTTAATATTATAGAAAGGGAAGAGAGTGGGGGGAAGAGATGAGAAAGAGAGAAGAGATAAGAGAGCAGGGAGTGAGAGAAGGGAAGATAGGGGAGGGGAGAGAAAAGGAGTGAGAGAATGGTACAACATCACAAAGGCAGAAAGCCAAGAGCAGAAGTTAATTTGAATTAAGTCCAGTTTATAAATTCTGTCTTTCTTAGATCATACCTTTATGTCATATCTAAAATATCATGGCCAAACCCAGAGTCATCTAGATTTTCTCCTGTGTTATCCTTTAGATATTTTACAGTTCTGCATTGCACATTTGTATTTGCATGTGATCCATTTTAATTTAATTTTTATGGAGGTTATAAGGTCTGTATCTAGGTTATTTTCTTTATTTCTCTTTTTCTTTTCTTTCTTTCTTTTTTTTTCACATGGATATCTAGTTGTTCTAGCACCATTTGTTGAAAACACTATCTTTTCTCCATTGCATTGCCTTTGCAGCTTTGTCAAAGATCAGTTGACTACATTTAGGGGGCCTATATCTGGGCTTTCTATCCATTTCCTCATTTTTTTGCTAACTCCACACTACCTTGTCTGCTGTAGCTTTTTAGTATGGCTTCAAGTCAGGTAGAATGAGTCTTCCAATTTTGTTGTCTTCCAGTTATCATCCTGGGTATTATTTTTATAGGAGTAAAAAAATATAAATAATGTAAATGTCCAACCACAGGAGACTAATTAAAAAAAAAACAACTTGGTATTTATAATGAAATATATTGAATCATTAAAAACAAATTGTTAGATTTAAGTATAGGCAAGTTTTAAATCTCCATTAGAAAAAGCCTCCTTTATATCTCCATCTGTCTAAGCAATCTGTTGGATATTTACAAAACAGCATTGTTTCCATTTCTACCAACATTTATTATTCCCAGGTGGGTCTACTGTATAGTCCCACCTGTTGCTTAGCTCTTTAAATGGTATATATCTTGTTGACATGCACTACTTATCCCTTCCTTTAAACCTCTTGCTTTCTATCGAATATGTTGTATCAATTCATTTTCTCATTTTGGTTGTGAATTATGACTAATGCCTTTTATGAAAGTAAGCATTCAATCATAAAGTCAAAGTAAACAAGCTTATCTTTTCTGATTATGTCATACAAATCTGTACCAAAAATAAAGCTGGCTCCAAAATCTAGTGTTGAAAATATTTATCATGTAGCATTATTTCTTAAAAATGATATTTGAGTTCTGAGAAAAACCATACAATGCATTATAAATTGAATGAAGCATAGCAATGGTATGTTTAAAAAAAAAAAAAAAAAAAAAAAAAAAAAACTCACATGAGTGATAAACACAATTAAACCCAAGATGCGAGGAGTGTGGAAGGGGGACTCAGCCAGATCCGTCCCTGCAGGAACAATGCAGGAATAGAAGGCACACTTCCTGGGGGAAGGACACACCTATAGCTTAGATTTTTACCTTACAAATGTAAAAATGTAACCCACTTATAGGTACCCTCATATTAACTGAAATTTTTTTACAAAGCTTCACAAAACAAAAATCTCATTTGTACAAAGCAAAGTCACATCTAGAGAGAAAAGTAGTTACAAAGCCCTCTGTAGGAGTGGGTTACTTTATCTTTCAGTGTCTTGGTAAATAGATTAGATTCTACATTTGAAGCAAAATGCACCTTGAAGAAACACTTCTCATTTTGTTAGATTATGTGAATTTATTTTTACTTATACAATTTAGTTTGGTCAAATTTACTATTATAATAAGTTTCTTTATATCAACAATATGGATAAAGATGCTACATTTTAAATTATGACACTGATTTAAAAGCTATGAAATAAACAAAGAAAAAATGATACTAAATTCATGGAAAATGATCCAAGGCCTGCTACCCCCAAGAAAACAAATCATACCTAAAATTCTACAATGATTAATGCATATAAAGAAACCTGGCCTACTCAGTCTTATCCTTTTAGGAATTAATAAGAGACAGAAAATGTTATTAAGCCAGATAAAGGGAAGAAGAATTTTTTTAAAAATCTATAAATTTGAAACTGTTCCAGGAAAAAATGTGTTTAAGTCTAAACTTTCCTGACTTTACTTTGCATCATTAACTTTCTTTACGGGAAAAAGGGAGCACCATGGTGTTATCTGCCTAATGGATGTCCTTTTATTTGTTTCCATTGTTTCCTTTTCCTTTCCTATGTCTCAAATGCTCCTGCCTTGAAAGGTTTGTTCTACAGGTTGAGTGGTCTTCTTTAGACAAGAAAGAACGTGGGTAAGAAATAGAGTCAAGATTTTGCTGAGTGAACTTTCTGGCAGTCAACTTAGATATTAGTCAAAATAGCACGACATCCGGCAAGGTAAAGGACAGTGACATTGACCTGATTGTCTTAACGGCTTTGTAGCACACAAAAGCTCAAAATGTGCTTTTTAATAAGTGCAGGGCACCCCCAGGCTAGAGAATAATGAGTGTATACTTTAAGAGCATCTTCTTTTTATTTAACTTGCCTTTCTGCACTTGTATGTATTAGAAGTAGACACTACAGTTGTCTAGCTTGAAAATACTGGTCCTATAAATCAGTGTCTCTCTGCACAAGAGAAATGAGGCAGTTTTTGCTGAAAGTAAAAGGTTGGTGGGTAGAAAGGGGTTTTTGAAACTGCAAAAGTAGAATTGGAGCAAAATACAGTACAAAATTACCATCAGATGCCCCTGTTTTCTCCATTTATATCTGAACCAATTTGTGATTGCTCACCTGATGATCTAGATTTTAGCATCCCATAAAAATATTTATGTCAAATAAATATTGCACTTGCTTTATTAGATAGATTAAGAAAACATTATTAAATGCATTTTATAAAAAGAAATCTAGCTTTTGCATTGATATATAAGATAAGAGGAAATACTAATGAATACAAAACATAGTTGTAATTGCTGAATTGTTGAACTTAGTTTGCATTTTAGAACTTTATATAAATATTCCCTTACTAAGAAGTATTATTTCCTAAATATTCCCTCAAAGTAAAACAACAGCAATGAAGATTATTAGTATCTTCTAGAAACAAGTTAGTCTTTAGCAAAATCTACTATAGATTATAAAATGACATAGAACTTAAGACACAGACACACACAATTGTACAAGTGAAACAGGAAATCTGAATAAAACTGATGGATTTTTATCAATACCAACATTCTAGTTGTGAATATTGTTCTATAGTTTTGCAGAATGTCACTCTTACAGGAAACTAGACAAAGTGTATAAGACATCTGTTTTATTTTCTCCAACTGGGTACAAAATCATCTATAGATCTAAATCATCTATAAAAATTTCAATTAAATCTACATTTTAATCAACATAAATCTAAATTTTTTTTGGTATCAAAACATGATCAATCTTTTCTTACCTCTCATGTATAAAGAAATTTATTTTATTAAAAAATGAAAGGACTTAAGTTGTAGATACAGACATAATTTGACAGATAAATGAATCAGTCTTCAAAAAATCCATACAGAAATGCTGATGAGTAAACAAATTATCCCATGAAAACTATAATTCACATATAGAAAAGAAGAAAAAATATTGTAAGCAAGTAGTTATTACTGTTATAAATCCTAGCATACATCTATCTTTTTTCTTCACTGGTATCACCATCTAGGTGTGAGTCTAAGATTTTAGACATTTAAAGTCTAAAAATTCTTAAGAATCAATTTACCTCTGAGCAGCTATATCTAGCATCAAGTAAACACACTGCTTCCCACAGTCATGATCTTTCCCTCTTTAGGACTGATAGTATTGTATAATTTTCAGGCATTATATTAGAATAAGAAAACTTTGGTGGTTTAATCTAATAAAGACTTATCTCTTCCTTATCTCAGAGTCCAACATAGTGGTGGGGGCTTTGTTTTAGTTACATAGTCAAGGAACCAGGCTTTTTCCTTCAGGTGATTTCTCTTCTTTCTGGGCCATCAGAGTCCTTTATCATATTCCTATACCTGGCTGGGATAAGGGTGAAGGAAATGCTAGGAAGGAAGAGAGGTTGAAAGATGTGGGTGGTATAGTCAGGTTGGGAGCCAGCCTGGATAGGATGGGTTTCAAGGCAGCTGCCTGTCTCCTAAAAGATCATGGTTTCAGGAAGCTGCCTAAGTCCTTAGTTCTCAGAGCGCCCTGGGTTGAAAAATGGCCAGACATTCCAAAGTAAGGCAAGCATAAAACAAAGTTCATTGAGATGAGAAAGAGAGGTTTACAGAGAAAAAGCAAACACAGGCTTATAGAGTAAGAAACGTTCACCAAGGACACCAAACAGGCTCCTAGCCTCAACCCAGGGCAAAGGCAAAGAGGCCAGCAGCTTTTATTTAGCCTGGGTTGGGCCTACCTCATGTTCAGGGTCACCTTGGAGCCAGAATATTACTGTACATTCAGACCTCCCACAAGCATCTCTACGAGCTCATGGCAGGCGTGTGGACCCCAAGATAGATTTAAGTGAATGACATGATAGTCTAAAGGCTGTTCAAGGTCACCTTCATACTCTATCATTGTTAGGCTAGACTTTTCTGTCCTTTGCAGTTGGCACACTAAGTTCTGATTGGTAGGTTGGTAGGATGGTAACTGCTCCCCAGGTACCTCCTCCCCAGTCACTTGAGGCAAAATTAAAATGGGCGGCACCAAGATGGGGGCCTAGGGCTCCACCCCCATCCTCCTTCCTGGGGAGAATTATCCCTGACTATGTACCTAACAGATACCGTGTGCATCATTTCCAGCCATGATAAATTGACAAGAACTCAGTAACACAGACTTGTCCAAAGAGAAAATTTACTTTACCTCTGTACCTCAGAAACAGAGGAAACAGACATTGGGGGTTAGGGGGGTAAATAGTAATCCTACTTATGTTTCTTATTGGTTAAACATCTATTCTCAATTTGACTTTATCAAATTATATATCTCTACTGATTAAAAACTACTCTAGAAATTTAGGTAGAAGAGTTTGATTAATAGATATTTGATGTAAGTGGCACTTGTATATAATGACACCTATTTGTGACCTGTGAATAGGTCAAACCAACCTGGAGTATCTTTGAGTTGATGCAAAAGCCTTTGTACATTTCAACTGCTTTTCTTCTATTGCCTGATGTGACAATCAATAGTTTTCTTATGTAACCAAAGAAACAACCTTTCTAACATGTGCCATAAAAAAGTAAGAAATATTAATTCATCTATGTATGTTATCTGTTGCTACTTTTGATAACTTAACTACAAATTTCTCTAGTTCACCAATGTGGTTCAAAGAACAAAGCAGTCATTTCACAACAAGTTTAAAAATAAACTCATTTAGTAGATGTGTATTCTAAAGGATAGAGTAAAAATAGCATCCATTGCCTAGGCCTCCCAGATCCCCCAACTCTGTCCTCAGACTTGGTGATTCTTCTCTGTTCAGAAACATTGCCCCTCAGAATGGGTGTGGCTAACAATGGATGTTATCGCAATGGTTCCTGCAGGACCTCAATTCATTTGATTTATTCCTTATTGTTTTGAAGGGAGAGTATCAAAGGAATAAACTTAAAACTCTACAATCAGATAGATTTTAAGTTACGTGCAGCAGCCCTGGTCTATGTCCAGAACACAGATTCTTAAAGCACATCTTGTAATTTCTGATTTTCAGAGTAGAGCCAACTTCTTTCCAGTGTATTTTCTCTAACGTTCACATAGCAGTTATGTAAGTGGTAACATAACAGAGAGCCCAGTACATGCATTCCTGAGCAAGACTGCTTGGGTTCAAATCTTGGACTTGCCACTTATTAGCTATATGACTCAGGCAAGTTATTTCACAACTATATACTACAATTTCCTCATATGAAATGGGGAACTATATAAATACTTCATCTGTAGAGTAGTTATGAAGTTTGAGTTGCTATTGATATATTTATTTGTTGAGTTACTATTAGTATATATGTTTGTTGAATAAATGGAAGCTTTTTTCTCATTGATTTATTGTATCTTAAAATTCAAGAAGAGAAAGGATGTAACTTGTGTTCTCTCAACTACTTTTTCCTACCTTAGAGAGTATCATTTTGGCTGGACCCTGCTGAGCAGTACACTTCACATTGTAATTCTTACACTTTTGAAATAAAATACATTTACTGCCTAACATTGGATATTTTTATAAGTGAATAAAAACATTTTAGAAGAGGATTTCTATTCAAAATTGAATATCACATAAAGACCTTATGAAGATATTCATAAGTAATTTTAGTCCAATAGCCAAAAATTGGAAAGAACCTAAAAACCCATTATTTAAGGAATGGAAAAGCAAATTATAAGAATAACAGAGCAAAATAACAGAACACTACTCAGTAGTAAAAAGAAACAAATTATTTATCCATGCAAAAAGCAGTATCATGGATGAATCACCTAAGCATTAAACTAAGTGAAAGAAGCCTAGACTCAAACAGTTACATATTCTATAATTTCATTTATATAGAACATTCTAGAAAAAGTATAATTACAGGGACAAATCAATAATTGTCAGGAGCTAGGAGTGGGGCAAGGAAATAAAGGAATTTTTAAAGGTGGTAGAAATTTTCTATATCTTGATTGTGCTCATAATTATAGAAATGTATACACTTTTCAAAACTCTCAAACCGTGTGATTTTAAGAAGTAAATTTTATGTTGTCTCAGTTATGCCTTAATAAACTTGATTTTTAAAAAGTATAATACATGTTTTGCACCTTTTGTCTCAACTTTCAAGGTTGGATCATCAGAAATATATGTTTTAAATATCTGTAAAAGTATCTTGCCTGCGACAGTTGTGAGGTGTGATCAGCACAGCAGCAACAGCAGCTCCGGGGGCTTTGTAGAAACACTTCCTTGTCCTCTTCTCCCCATTCTCCCTGTAAACGCGCTGAATCAGAATATGTAGGGTCAGGGTATAGAGAACGGTGTTCTAATAAGGTCTTTGGGTCATACAAAGTTTTTAAAACACTGATAGTTTATAAGCAGAAGTATGATCATTTTCCACCACTAAGTATATACGTCACTTACAAACATGAATCTGGTATGTTCGTTTTCTTACATTCTTTATGTATACAATAAACTGGTGGTATCACACTGCAGCGTTATACTGTCATATTATTGACTACCTCTTCAACAACCAAAGTTGAAATTAATGCCAACACATTAATCACACTTGTATGAGGCAATAGTAATAAAATTCCAAAATTCTATGCCAAAAGATTGAGAAGGTGTCTTCTGACCTCAACTGAAAGCTACACCCAAATTTCATAAATATTAAAATGTAAAAAATACAAAGTCTAATTAGTCTTAGATGTGTGAACATGACTATATATCTATTTAAATTCCCTTACGTAGGTTAACATGAAATAATTGCTCTGAAAAAAAAGGGGATAAGGTCAGACAGAAAATGTGAGATAGACGTATGCTATGTTGGGAAACAAAAGACTCAAAGCTAATAGATACTCATCCACTCTCTTGGTGCCAGGTTCCTCAGATCACTGATGGAAAATTTGCCCATGGCTTGTTGAATGGTGCATTCTCCTTCTCAGAGTTGGAGAATGGAGCAGCAACATTCTGGGCAGGGTCCCTGACATGGCCCACCTTGTTGGTGGACCTTGGAGGAACTCTAAACTAATGCCATAAACACTGAAAATGTATTTGGAATTTAAATGTTTTATAGGATGTCTAGACTTACATCCTAGAAACTAGCTTTTACTCTGCTTCCTTGTACCAACTTACAGTATTAACAACAGACTGGCATTCACAGAAGCAAACTCACTCACTTATTAAATCCTTTATTTATTCAGATAGTTTGGCAAATCACACACAAAAAAAAATGAGCCTAAAAGTCGGGCAAAAATGAATTTAATCTCAGCTTTGCCTCAGCTGTGTACGTTGGGAGAACATAATTTAACCTCCTCCAGGTTCAGTTTCTTCACCTATGGAGTAGGATTTATAATAACTTTGCAAGAATGCACATTGTGAAAATAAACTGAAATAGTGGAAAACCTAACATGGTTTTAATTATTATTTTTTATTATTTAATGAACATATATCAAGTCTCATCTATGTCAGACACTATACTGCCTAGGAGAAAGAGGACACACAATTAAACTAAGACATGCTCTCCTCCCCAGGGAGTTCCATAATTCTCAAAGGGGCTGGAGGTGCCTCTATAGAAATTCTTAAAACTATGTGGGAGTATTATTAGCTGTTACAAATACTGGAGATGCTACTGAGGCTTTATGGCCAGGGATTCTAAACTTGCTGAAATGCATCGGCTCGGCCATTGTGAGCAACAAAAGATTATCTTACCCCAAATGCCAGTAGCACCCCAATTGAGAAAAAGTATAACAAAGGAGAGTGAAAAGTGAATCAACTACAGTATTATGGCATATTATAGAATAAAGAAAGCAAAATAAATGTTTCTTTTTACAGAAGATATAGTAAGAACAACATCATCACTACCATCGCCATCATCATAATACAGTGATAGCCCTTTTATGGTAATCTGCATCATTTCATTTACAACAAACCGCTAATATGTAACAGACTTTCCAAATTTTAATGTTTGTAGGAATCAAATGGGGCTACTCAGGAGGCTGAGGTGGGAAGATCACTTGAGCCTAAGAGTTCAAGGCTGTAGTGAGCTATGATCACACCCACTATGTACGACGATACTATGTACCACTATGTACCACTATGTGGACGATAGAGCAAGACCCCATTTTTGGAAGAAAAAAATCAAAAGAGAAATCTGTTTAAATGAAGAATCAAGTTAAATAAGTTCATTTTTAATGGACCACCCTAAATACATGTTATATAAGTATAGGGCACACATTTGGTGCTCTGTCCAACCCCGCTGATATACCTGTTACCATTTTTATACCTCCTGTCCCCACTTCTACCCTGCCCGATATTTACTTCTAACCTGTGACCCCCTTGGAGAAGCAGTAAGTTTGCTGGAACTGCTTTCTGAATCCCATATAAAGCTTGAAGTGCCTAGAAGTATCAATCTTTCCAGAGTGGACTTGAGTTAATGACTGATTAATATGAGTATGAAAGTCCATAGTCAGTGCCAAGAATGCCAAGATCTGGGGTATCACTTATTCAGAGTTCCCCCACAGACCTGAGTGAAGCTACTATTGTCCACACTGTGCCTAAAATCACGCTTCTAGGTGTTTTTCTCCGTCTTTGCCCTGCATTCATTACTCCCTCCACAGTTTCTTGTGGTGACACTTCCTTAAACAATCACTTGCACATAAAATTTCATCTCAGTTTCTGCTACTGGAGAAGCCAACCCTAAGATGTGCAGTATTCCTCCACTTTCCTTAACCCACACATCCTTTCGGCTCACCTTCCAAATTACATCCCACAAACACCCATTTGTCACCAAATCCAGTGCTACACTCAGGTCGAAGTCTCCATTCCCAATCCATTTTCCACATTTTCCCAAATGATCTTTTAAAAAGTAAAAGATATTATGTCATTTTCCTGCCTCCAATCTTCCACTTACTTCCTTTTGCTCTTACAATGAACTCCCAACACTTTCCTAACCTTGTAGCTTCCTGCATGCACAGGTCCCTGCCTCCCTCTTCAGTGACATCCTCTGAAACATCCCAACCTTGCCAATTTTCCTTCAGCCACGCTGGTCTTTTTTTTTTTTTTTTTTTTTTCCTTTCACTTATTTCGCCTCAGAGACTTTGCACTTTGCAGGTTCAGATTTTCTCTGCATTCATCTCAGCTCAAATGTTACCTCTTCAAAGAAACCCACCCTGACTACCCAGTCAGAAGTAGAATCCCATTCCTCCAGCATGCATATTACTGGATTTAGTTTCTTCATAATTGTTATCATGTGGCAGTAACTAGTTTGTTTGCTTCTTTATGGGTTTAACTTGTTTGGTATTGCTTATCTGCTGATATTCTATTAGTGTTACTAGAATATAAATTCTTAAGACCAGGGATCTTGTCAGAATTGTATTGATGTCTGTATCTTGCTCATAATAAATGATTAATATTTCTTAAATAAATGAAAATTAAATGATTTCTCACTTAAGAGAGAAGGAAGAGAAAGCTCCAAATAATACTTGTTTGAGGCCACATAAGAGTACATGGAGGAGCCAGGACTCAGCTGAGCTCTTAATCACAGTTTATACTGCTCCCTGTATTTCTGAAGCTTTTTCTGCTGAAGAACTCTGATCAACTTCAGCCTTGTACAGCCTCACTGTGAACACAGAGACTTTTCCCTTAGAATCAATTCTACATTATGTTTGAATGGAATTTCTTAGGTTGTTGATTTGGGGGAAGTAGAAAAATAGTCAAGCTAATTAAAACAAGTGGATAAAAATAGAACAAAAATGTAGTGCAAAGAAGTTGCTTAAGAGGCTACTGAGGAAAATAACTACTTGAAGGTATTATTCATTTATTTTAAAAGACATTTATTAGCTGTTGCAAAACAACTATGCTATCAGCAATAAGATAAATATGCAACAAACTTAAAGTTAAGTAGAGAAAATTAGATACAAATTATTTTGTATGCTAATTTGGATGCAAATAAAAGAAAGCAATATCAAAAGTCATATGCAGATCAACTATCTTAGGATTCTAGAGAAAGATACACGAGATCAAAAAGGTCACAGAGCAGGCCATTAGAAAGTATTTATTGAACAAATTTACCATAACACAATGGAAATTGAAGTCTAAAGTTAGTGTGTTAGATGGACTTTATAATTATAGACATGTATTTTATTTAGGAGTTATGCATCCGGGCAGCTATGGATGGCTAGGTATCAGATAACTTGGTCCTGATCGTCCTGCATTCCCCTCACTGCCCCTTCATGTGGATTTATGCAATGTTATTATAAATGGGAGACACAAAATACAAGAAGAAAACTGCTGCCCTCTCCTTCTGTCTTTCATTCATCCATTCATTCACTCCTTATCCATTCTTTTTCTTTTTCCCTTCTTTCAACAGCTATTTATTAAGTGGAGAAGGGAAAGACAGAATGATTTTCTCTGGAACATCAAGAAAGGCTTTGTGAAGAAGTTTCACTGAGCTCTGACAGCAGACTAGAATTTAATTTGTGCTACTATTTGGTATATTTCCAGTATGCCAAATAGAAAATGGAAATCAAATGCAGAAGGATTAACTTTAGGCAGATGGCAGGGTGAAGGTCCTGGAAAGGGAAGGAACATCAAGTGTATACCTTTTTTCCAAGTTTCACCTTGAATTTCATCTCTTACAATAAATACATAGTACAACCACCTGTGTTCTGGATGTCATTTTTACCCCTAAATTTTGTGGAAGAAAAACATGATTTATATAATATATATAATTATACACATTATTGCGTAAATTATATTATGTCATTTCAAAAGTTTTGTCTGTTTTTATGAGTCTACTTTAAACTGTAATATCTCAGTGAGTATTTATTCAATTTAATCGAAATAAGCACCATTTGAATCAGTGCACTTTTGCCAACGTAACACAAGTCGATTAATTCTGTTGGCATAAAAATTGGGTGCTCGGGATTCGATGAAGTCAACGAAGGCCGTTTTTGCTAGGTCCTGATTGGCAAAGGTTCTACCGGTGAGAAAGAGAATCCACTTTTCATCACACGTGACGATCCGATCCAATCCAAAAAAGGATCGTTTTGATTGCGCAAAAGCAATGAAGAACAAACCTTGAAATGTGACGATTTCTGCCGATCGTTTAAATCGTGAGGCACTCACTTTTCGAACTTTTTGACCTTTCCAATACGTTTTAAACCATCAAAAACCGCATGGGAGCTGACACCCAGTTCTTCCGCCATCCCACGCACTGTTTGTGATGGGTAAGTCTCCACCAGGGTCCTCAAATCCTCGTCCTGGATTACTCTAGATCAACCACTTCGGGGCTCATCTTTGAGGCTAAAATTTCCGGAACGAAATTCGCAAATCAACGTCAAACAGTGCGTTCATTAACACTATCATTGCCAAATGCCTGGTTAATTTTTTGGGCTATTTCGGCAGCGCTTTGGTTCAATTTGAATTCGTAGAGAAAAACTGGCCGAAAATCGCTTAATGACATCATATAGTAATAGGCTGAAAAGAATAAAAAAAATTAAAAGTAGAAAAAAATGAACAGCATCAATCTATAGAGTACAAAATTCTCCATCGATCAGTATATACCACGACACAGTAGAATAAATATTTATTGAGATATGGAGCTACAAAAACACATGACATTAAAACGGACAAAACGTTTGAAACAACCTAATAATTGAAATTTCTTAAATGCAGCTTTATTTGATTATAGCTATATTAATGTGGCTTTCCAACATGAAAGTGTTCCCCACCCCAGTCTATATTCTAAAAACAGCAACATCAACTCCACCAAGCACAAAGAAGTACATGTTATTTTTCAAACAACTGTTTGTGTTTCTATTTTCCTATTCTATAATAGGAAAACACATACTACATTCTGTAACAAATTTAAAGTTAAAGTAATTTCATACATACATAACTCAGAGGTCAAACATCCTGTGCTTGAGTAGACCCTGTTGTATTTGACTTTACAACATATGATTCTAAAGATACCAAGTAAGATGACCTTGCAATAGATTTGTCAGGGTTTGGGCTGTGCTCATGGTGTTGGAAGCAGCAGTAATTGTCTTCATAGATGCCCCAGGAGCACAAAGTTACATTATGACAACTGAACACTACTTCACACTGTCCATAACCCAGAGTTTCAAAAGGAGAAATCCACTCAAGTCAGAGAATATTATCTTTGACGACTATCAGGAACTAATGTTCTTAGGATGTTTGCTACAGACAGAGCTGCATAAATTAAGATAAAACTCCTAACAATTTTCATTCCCCCCAGGAAACTTCTGGAGTATCATAGCAGAAAGGGCCCATAGATAATTCCTTTTTATGAGAAAGTGAATAATTCACTGAAGGCTGAAAGGCCACTGGCTACAAACTATCCTAAATAGAGACTGTCCCAGAGGCCAAGCAAAGGCAGGCCTAATGGCACCTAAAGGTGAGAAGGCACCAGAACTAAAGCTGCCATCTCTGAGGCACCTTCTGGTGAGAAGGTGGCTACTGGAGTGGTCAAGAGGCAGGCTATGGAACCAGGTAGTAAGTAGGAGCTTCAGAACCCAGCTCACCCCCTAGTTTATATAACCCTGGCCTTCTAACTTCACCTGTATGTGTCTCCTCATTTACCAAGTAGAAACAGTATGGGTATGGTGGCTCGTGCCTGTAATCACAATACCTTGGAAGCCTGAAGCGGGAGGATCACTTGAGTCTAGGAGTTCAAGACCAGCCTGGGCAATATAGCAAGGCCCCTTCTCTACAAAAAAAAGTGTACCAGGTACCATGGCATTCATCTGTAGTCCCAGGACTTGGGAAGCTGAGGTGGGGGTGGGAAGATTACTCAGACCCAGGATTTTAAGGCTGCAGGGAGCTATGGTCACACCACTGCACTCCAGCTGGGTGATAAAGCAAGATCTTATCTCTAAAAAATAAATAAAATAAAATAAAACACAACAAAATTAAATAAAATAAATAATATAAAAACAATATTTACCTTATAAGGATACTGATGGAAATAATCTGTAAATATATGTCATGCACTTAAAGCAATGACTGGCATTCAAAAAATATTAAGTATTCTTATTTAATTATTCCTTCCCTCACACCACTTCCCCAACCCCTTCCCCCAAAATGGCACAGTCTCCTTGCAATTGGCCCACAACAATCAGCCTATACAGCTACCTTATAGCTCAAGTCTGGGAACCACCTATGATTCCATGATTCTTGAAAGAAAACAAAGCTGTTTGGTCAAGTGTCCAACCCTGGTGGGTGAGCGGTATCACAGAGCACAAAGTAGCCCCTCCACCTGTCCTCAAACTGTGGAAGGTCTAGCTAGGGCTTTACTCAACTTGCAGGCTAACCAGTTAGCCAGAATAGTGTAGTTTCATGGATGCTGCCAGAAGACATGGACTCTGGAGTGTCAGACAAAGAACTTTGTTACAGCAACAGCCATACCCAGAGTATTGGCATTTATGCTGACTGAAGACCCAAATCCACAGGGCTGTCTATGCACATAATGTGCCACAGAAGAGAACCCGAGGCTCAGGGAACCCAAATTTTTATAACAGATAATAACCTAATATTTGCCCTGAAGGGAAATATTACCTTTATTTGCATGGTGTAAACAAACCTGCCCTTTGTTCCGGCGGGAGACAGGTATCTTGATCCTTTACAGATGTTCACTAAACACTCATCCACAAAAAGCCAGAAACAAAGAAGGTCAGGGCTCCTGCTCATAATGAAAGAGGTGAGGCTCATGATGAAACAGGAGAGGCCCATGTCCCAAAAATACCTAAATAAATAAAAAATGTATAATTGTGTTCATGGCTTAGAAGACTTAATACTGCTAAAATGTCAATTCTCCCCCAACCTGAACTCATGATTCAACACAATCCCAATAAAAATACCAATAGGATTGTTTTTAGAAGGTGGCAAATTGATTCTTAAATTCATGTGGAGTGGCAAAGGGCTTAGAAATAGCCAAAAAACAACTTTGAAAAAGAAGAACAAAGTTGAAGTTCTTATACTACCTGACTTTAAGACTTTTTATAAAGAATGGTATTGGCATAATGATATAAAAACAGGTTAATGGAACAGAGCAGAGTCTAAAACTAGGCATTCCCATGTATACTGTCAAGTGATTTTCAACCAAAGTACAAAGGCAGGTCACCAAAGAAAACAATCTTCAAAACAAATGATGTTAGAACCAACTTAACAGGCAAAAAACAAACCCCTAGCCCCCCCAAAAAAAATCCACCGCTCACCACACAGAAATATTAACTTAAAACAGATCATATAGATATATACGCAAAACGTTAAAACTGTTCGAAGAAAATATATTAGAAAATCTTTGTACCCTTGACTTGGGCAAAAATTTCTATACCAAAATCATGAATCATAGAAGATAAAGAATGATAAATTTTATCAAAATGAAGATCTTCTACTATTTAGAAAATACTCTTAAGAGAATGAAAAACATGTCACAATCTGGGATAAATATTTTTGCCACATACCTGACAAAAGATTGACATACAAAATATATAAAGAACTCTCAGTACTCAAAAATTAGAATCAACCCAGTATTTTTTAAACAGGCAAAACACATGAACAGACAATTCATCAAAGAAGATATTGTTAGGTAATTGCCCCAGAAAAGCCCCTCCCAACTTATGGCCTGCCCCTAGCGCCTCTTCTGGCCAGGGCTGTAACTCCTTATTAGCTATTCTGCCCTCCCATCACCATCTAAGACTTCCCCTAACCGAACCTATATAACTCTCTCTCGCACGCGTGCTCTCTCTCTCTCCCCTCTCTCTGTCTCTCTCGGTCTCTCTCGGTCTCTGTCCCCCCACCCCCACCCCACCCCGCCTTTCCTCTCTCTCTCTTTCTTTCCTCACTCCTTCTTGGTGTTGTCCTGCAACATCCCCCCCTCACCAATAAAGACCTTTCATACAAGCCTTGGTGGTCTATGAGATCTCTGCCGGTCGAGTGCCCCCCCTTTCAGATATATGGATGGCAAATAAGCACATGAAAAGATGCTCAACATCAGTAATCATAACAGAAGTATAGATTCAAACCACAGTGAGGCACCACCACATCCTATTAGACAGTCCAAATTAAACAGAATGACCGTGCCCAGTATGTGTGAGGGTGTACAGCATCTCCAACACTAGTACACTGTCAGGAGGATGTAAAATTGTACAGCCGCTATGGAAAACAGTGTTGCAGTTGCAAAATAATTAACATATACCCAATGACCCAGCCATTTCACTTGTAGGTATTTACCCAACAAAAGTGAAAGCACACGTCCTCAAAAAGACTTGTACGAGAATGCTCACAGCACCTCTACTCATACTGGCTCAAAGCCAACTAAAGACAGCCCAAACATCCATCAGCAGCTGAGCAGATATACCAACTGTGGTATATCCACACGATGCAATACTAGTTAGCAATAAAAAAATAATAAACTATTAATACACACAATACAGATGGATCTCCACATAATTATGCTGAGTGAAGATGCTAGGCAAAAAAGAATATAAACTGTACTATTCCATTTATATAAAATTGAAGAAAAAGAAAACTGCAGTACCATGCAGAGAGGAGGGGAGTGGCTCTCTGGAAAGCAGGGAGCAGAGGAACAGAAAGAAGAGACCACAAAAGGGTGGTAAGTTTACTCATTCATTCTCTTGACTGGGGTAGGGCCTTTACGGACGGATATTTATATCAAAACTTATCAGTTTATTGTATGCAGTTTATTGTATGTAAATTACACCTTAATAAAGTTCTTTTAAAAAACAAGCATTCAGCACAAAGTAGAACTGAAGCTCAAAAATAGAACTATGAAAAAGCAAGGAAAGTCAGTATTTTTGCATGCTTTGTAAAATATATGCTCATTAAATACATAGCATTAACACTTATAATGAAATTTAGACAAAACCTTAGGTAAAATAGGTGATAAGTACAAAGAGGAAAGGGGAGCAGTAAAAAGAGCTTTTTATTTTAAAGAAAATTTTGAAACATGGGCCCTCTGCATGCCATGTGCATCTCCCTTCAGTGTGGCAGTCTCTCTCTAACTTCTTCTTACCCAGATTTTTTATCAATGGAACTTCTCTGATATTCAGACCCATGCACCCCACACAGAGAATAGGATAGGCTGATGCTATTCACTAGCTGTTTTATAAGACAATTTTTCTTTGTGTTGTAAGATCACCAATAGATCACAACCAAATAAAAGCAATATTTCAGAAAAAGAACTATCAAATAGAAACAATGCACCATACCAGTGAATTTTCTGTAATTTGAAATCTTAAAAAAAAAAAAAATCTTGAGATGATCAATGTTACTTTCTAATTTTTTTTTTGAGATAGAGTCTCTCTATTTCACTCTTGGTAGAGTGCCGTGGCGTCACAGCTCACAGCAACCTCAAACTCTTGGACGTAAGTGATTCTCTTGCCTCAGGCTCCCAAGTAGCTGGGACTACAGGTGCCCGCCACAACATCCGGTTATTATTTTGTTATAGTTGTCATTGTTGTTTAGCAGCCCTGGGCTGGGTTCGAACCTTCCAGCCTCGGTGTATGTGGCTCAAGCCGCTGAGCTACAGGTGCTGAGCCACTTTCTAATACTTTAAAATCTGCCCCCTATCTACAGAGGAGAAGATATACTGTAGCTCTCCTTTATTTGTGGTTTTGCCTTCCAAGGTTTCAGTTACACATAGTTAACCACTGTCTGGAAATATTAAATGGAAAATTCTAGAAGTAAACAATTCGTCAGTTTTAAATTGCACACCATTCTGTGAGTAGTGTGATAAAATCTCAAGCTGTCTGCCTCATCCTACAAGACTGTGCATCATCTCTCTGTCCAGCATGTCCGCGGTGTACATGCTAAGCACCTGCTAATCACTTAGCAGCTGTCTAGGTTGTCACATCAACTGTTGCAGTATTTCAAGTCACCTTTATTTTACTTAATAAGGGTCCCAAAGAGAAATTATTGTCATTGCTGTTTTACTGTTGATTATTGTTGTCAATCTCTTACTGTGCCTAATTATAAATTAAACTTTATCATAGATATTTATGTATAGGAAGAAACAGGCTATATAGGGTTGGTACCATCTCCAATTTCAGGCATCCACTGAGCGTCTTCGAATGTACTCCCCATGGATTGGGGGGAACCCCTAAATGAACTGTATGAGGAGTTGTACAAATAACCCCACTTACCACTCAAAAGCCACCACAGCAAAGGGATGAATCCTGGACTCTCGCTGATGTACTTCAAGCCTTTCAAATTGATGCTCACGTTGTACAGGGACATCAGCATCAGCCTGGAGTGCAAAACAAAGTGGTGTTGAGACATGGCTCCATCCACGCTGCACTTCACCCTGAACGCATCTCCTAGTGAAGAAGACCTCACTATATCTAGAGGCTTCCTTACATTTCAGATGTTCAACCCCACAATAATGATAGTGAATAGAAAGAAGGAATATTTGTCTCAGGGAAATGGGACACGTTAACAATGATATCACATAATACTACCATTTATAGGCTCACATATGTGTGATCAACAGACACAAATGCACAGAGGTTCCACGGGAAACCTCACAAACCATATTCACTGACTCATCCCCTTTATTACCAATCCAACATTACAGATAATCCTCAATCCATGAGTGTACTGTATTCTTAAAGTTCAAATTCATCCACCTAAAATCTAATAATATCTTTTTTTTCAATGAACATTAAACATGAATCTGAGTAGCCAGGTCAGTTAATAGATAAAGACTGCTAAATGTGCAACATGAGGGATGAAGAACAAACACTACAGCCTCTGCCATCCCAAACAACAAAATCCATTTACTGAGAAAATAGGATGTTACAAGCTCTTTCAGGAACTGAACTGCAACTGGCAATGTAGAGTCTATTGAAAGTTGGAAGCTACAGGACTATGATACCTAAAAATACTGCAGAGAACCCAAACACTTCACACAGCAAAGCAATAAAAAAGGCTATTCAGATATTGCACAAAGCTTTTAAAATAATTAATGAGCTTGCAAGAAATGAAAGAAAAAAAAATCTCTAATCGGGAAGGAAGTGAGAGCACAAATTCTAGGAGATAAGTGCAAGAAGATAGGAGATTTCAGAAGCCCAGGACTGCAATTATAGAGGACTCATACAGAGGGACAGAAGGAAAACTCTCAGGCAGACACACACAGGCATTCAGATCGCAAACCCTGCAGAAAAACAGAAAAGAATAAACCTTTGACCTGAGCATGAATTCACATTTTAGCAGGACTGAAAAAAATCTCCAAGCCAGTAATTGGAGAGGAGCTCCCCTAGCTTCCTGAACATTAAAGGAAACGACCTTCAACCTGTTCTTCAAAGAATCCCCACCAACAGCATATTAACAAAGTGAATTCATAATAAAAATCATAATAAGGAATAATTGAGCAATTCAAAAATAGCAGTAAAAGCCAGGCGCATTGGCTCACGCCTGTAATCCTAGCACTCTGGGATGCTAAGGCTGGTAGATTACTTGAGCTCAGGAGTTCGAGACCAGCCTGAGCAAAAGCAAGACTCCGTCTCTACTAAAAGTAGAATAATTAGCCAGGTCTTATGGTGGGTGCCTGTAGTCCCAGCTACTAGGGAGGCCTAGACAAGAAGATCAATTGAGCCCAGGAGTTTGAGGTTGCTGTGAGCTATGATGCCACTGCACTCTACCCATGTCTTTTGTAAGACTGTCTTGCACACACAAAAAAGGTAGAATTTACAAAAACAAAAACTATAATAATCACAACACAAAACTCAAGAATAATTAGGTACATGAGAAAAGAAAAATACTAAATAGAAACAAAGCTAAAGAAACCAGAGCAAAAAATAACAATAGATATAAGAGAGGTTAATATACATGAAGGCTAAAGTGAGGAAAAGTGCAACATTCTTCCAATTATGGTTCCATAAAAAAGAATAGAAAGAATGAAGAGAAAAAAATATTTCAAAAATGTAATGGCTGAGACTTTTACAGAAATAAGTAAATATAAATCCTCAAATTCAGAAGGCATAAAAAAACTCAAATACAAATAAAAATAAATATAAATCTACACATAACACAAACTGTAAAAACCAAAGACAAAAAAAAAAAAAAAGATTCTTTAAGTAGCCAGAGAGAAAAAACACATTACCTACAAAAGAGTATTTACACTGAAAGCTCTCAATAACAAAAGTGAAATCACAAGACAAGGAAATTATGTCTTCCAAGTATAGAAAGAACATAATAATAAACTTTTAATTGTAAACCCAGTAAAAAATACTTTCAGCCAAGAAGGTAAAGTAAAACTACTGTCAAAGAAAACCCTCAGAGATTTTACCACAAACAAACCTGAACTAAAAGAATTTGAAGGACAGACTTCATAAAAAAGGAAAATGATCTCAGAATAATACTCTGAGATACAAAGAGAAATAGCAAGTAAATGGAGATGTGGACACAGAGAAGTAAATACTGGTGGTAAAAGCAGTAATTTAAATGTCTAATATATGGAATTTTTGAAATTTTTCAACAGAGCTAAGATATAGCCCATGAATGCATGCCACCCAGGACATGGGTATTAAAGCATTCTATTAAGTGTAAGATCCTCCCACTGTTCTGGAGGAGGGAAAGACTTTAATTATTTTCAAGTACCGTATATACTCGAGTATAAGCCGAGTTTTTGTGCCGAAAACCCCGAACTCGGCTTATACTCGGGTATTGCAGGTTATTTGATTCGGTGCGCAAGCACCTAATCAAATGCACATAGTCTCCAGTCTTCTGCCATCTGCTTGAGGGGGCGGTGCTTCAGCTCAGTCCACAAGTCGCGGCTTAGCTGAAGAGGTAGGCGGCTGAACTGAACTGTATTCCACTGAACTATTTAACCCACAATATTTAATGGCACATTTAGTTAAGTGAAAACCCCAT